>JAQIVZ010003345.1:0-14528 GCA_034700945.1 Arrhopalites spinosus
TAATTAATTATGTAAATTGAAATGTCAGTTCATGTCCCGCATATCCTGTTAGTTGCGTGTACAAAATCTTTAAAATATAATTGTTACAACAATAAGTGAAGCTCTTTAACTCTGTAATTGAACGAGTTAGTTCTAAAAGGACGGCGCTTTAATTAAATTCCAGGGAAACGCCTATGACGCGCCATACTTTTAGAACTAACACCTTCAATTATTTTATTAATTTAAAGAAAATCAACTCTGATAATATCAATGTACAATTCTCCGCACTCATCCCAGTAATGGCCGTTACCATATCTTGACACAACGTTTATCAATCACCGTTCATCAATCATTGACCCCTTGCCAAGGTCATGTATCTCAGTTTAAATCCTCCCCAAATGACCTTCAGACATTGAAGCATTTGACTAAATTTTGTACATTGGGGTAGACTAGTCGTCAGCTTGTTTATTGAAATGGAATTGGAGCAGTCAGGAAGCTGATAGAGGATTTTGTTAGATTTTACTCAAAATCATCTCAAAATCTAACATGACATGAAGTTTAGTTCTCGAAAAAGTTTGATTTTTAGAATATTTTTAGAAAAAATTAAAAGGTCCGTTACTTGCGTTGTGAGACTCAATTAACGGTTAGAAAACATGGAGAATCACAATATGACATCAAAAATTTAATCCCAATTAAAGTTGACCTTTTTTTGGTTTTTAAATTGAAGTTAAAACTCATTCTTTAAACTGATGTCATACTCGATTTCTGAAAGGTCAAAAATTCGGAAAAAATTTATACATACTGTTTATGACGCAAGGAACAACTTTGCTGTTTAGAGTATGCTTCAATTATCGATTCTGTGACCAGGGAAGGTCACAGAAGTGACTACAGTCACTTTGACTGTGACTGGAGGCCAATCCAGTCGTTTTTTTCAATATGACCACCATAATAATATTGTTCCCCATAGTGTTAAAAGTGTTCCTGAATTTTTTTACATTTCTTGAATGACACGGGTCACGGTGGCATGCCATTTTGAAGAATGAGTTTAAACTTGAATTTAAAAATACATAAAATGGTCAGTTTTTATTGGGATTAATATTTTGAGGTCAGATTGCCTTCCTCCATGTTTTCTGACCCTTAAATGGGTCAGAAAAGCGTAATTAACCGACCTCTTAATTTTTTCTAAAAATCAAACTTTTTCGAGAACTGAACATCATGGAAAATCGGATTTTGAATTCAAAATCCGAATTTGCTTTCTAACTGAAATTGGAGGGAGTAATGACTTAATTTTTGAACAGATTGCATGGCGCCAAATCCACGGGCTAAATCATTTAATTTAATCAAGGATAAATCAACCTCCACTCACACACTCTAAAAGGGAATGACGAATTGGGAAATATGGGAAGGCCAACCAAGTGATAATAATGGTTCCACACTGCTCCATAAAAAACGTTTACTTTGGGCAGTTAAGGGATTTTTAAACCACACTTAAATTTAAATTCCGCGAAACTGTCCAAAAATGTACAAAAATGGGCACTGGATTTGAAAATTTTATGCACATTAACAGACTCGACCAACCAAGCTGGCCCATTGGGCTAGTTTGAGGGAGGTTGAGATAATTTGTAAAATCTCACCAAAATCATTTCCCCAACAGGCCTTGGATGAATCCTTCATTTTTATTGTAGGAATTGCATAGAATTTATCAGTACAAATAAAATCCTCAAGGTAATTTAAATAAAACATCATCAAAATTAAATGTGGACAAATTCCCACAAGCAAGTAAAAAGTTTTTGAAAACCCCGCTACGAAATTTCCCGTTACAACTGATTTTTTTCGAATTGAAAAAAATAATCAGAGGTGAACCGTGTCAGTTCCAGGAGTCAGGTCAGGAATTGGCGGGAGATTTATCGAGATCTCACTGAGATCACCCAAGTAATCAAATGCGACAGTGCGACCTCGAAACACGGCCGGAATTTGACCGTAGCCGGATTCCGACTAAGAAACTTTGACGTTTTCAGGTTGGGTCAGCGACTACCATGATTCTTCAAGTTTTAGTTGCCGTATTTTGGCCGAAACTTGGTCGTAAAAACGGCCGCCGAGAGAGGCCGGCATGTCGGCAGTATTTTGAAATTAATTATCATCATTTTAATTTTTTTGTTTAAAAAGTAATTTTATTGAGAAAATCCTGTACCCTGAAACAGAGCATGTACCAAGTCATTTGTGTGTTCGAACATACGACTTTTTGTGTTTTAAGTGTTTTAACAAGATCTTGTTAAAACACAAAAAGTCGAAACCTCGAAATTAAATTCTGATAATATTTGCCATTTTGAGAAAAATTCTTCAATTTTTTTCAACTCCTGACGTTCCCCGCCAGAATTCAATTCAATAAATCATTGGCTCTGACTTGTCCTTGAGTTCATTTACCCTCGAAATTTTATTTAGGTGATGAGAATTGGACAGTTGATGGGTGAGGGGTCAAATTATCGGGCCACTGGTAATGAGCGTCAAGTGTCAATGCAATTTGAAATCTAATTAAACCGCTTGTACTGACCATTAGTCAAGCAATTAAATTTTGTCCGTGACCCCCCCCCCCCCCTCCAATTAAACATTTCATCCATTCATTTAAATCATAAATCCAACTCCTCATTAGAAAACCTGCCAGATTCAATTCTTTTTGAGCCCAGCTTAAGGTCAACACGAGTTTGGCGTCTTAATTGAGCAGATGGTTGAACAGATAGATTTTTGCGTGTAAATCCCTTTATTTTTTGAGCTATGAAAGTTTCAAGCTGCATGGATGTGAAAATTTGAGCCAGTTTAAAAGTCAATGTTTTTCTGCATAAACCTGGGGAAACGGTTCCTATTTTCGGGGTGGTTGTCACCTCATTCACCTCTCCTCTTTTTGACATCTTTAGTTGGTCAATGAATAGTTCTTAGTTTGAAATGAAATGAAAAATAAAATTTTGAGGTTGATGGTTGATACATGTCCAACTCAATCCTCTTGTTTTTTTTAAAAAAATGTTGTAAAATTCTTTAGTACACAGAATGGAAATTGATTATTTTACACTCTGTTATATTTAATTGAAGTGACTTTCAGCCACGTTTTGATTAATTTTAATATTAATAATTTAATTAACAAACATTTTTGAAACAAGGCCTGACACAATTATTGGAAATTATTTCCTTTGAGTTTCATACAATGGTAAACATACAAGCGGTGACGTCATGAGATTGTAATGTTCTGCCATTATTCGAAATTAAATGAGGCAGACTGACTCTTCCTTCTCGGTTTTGATTTCATGGACAAGAATTTGGACCACAACAACGGCCACAGTGTAGAGGACAATGAGAACAAGTCCATAGAAAATGGAGCCAACGATTAAAATTATGAGAAAGAGTCCAATACAAAAAACTGCGTACACTGTCCAATTATTCAAGTAACTTGTTTTTTTCTAGAATATTTCAATTGTCATATTAATTACAATTTAAGACTAACTTCGTATTTAAATGAATTACCCGCACATTTTAATTACCTGGTGAGCTCCCAGGAAAAGGATGACCCCCATGATGATCCCCGGGAGGAACATAAAAATTAGAATGACTGCCATGACTCCTAATTAGAATTAAAATTAATTAAAATTAAATGAAATAATTAAATTGTCATTACCATTAAGCATATGGAAGGACAAGGCAATATCCGCAATGCCCATTTGATTCACGTTGTCCTTCTCCCGGGTCATGAGTTGGTCTGTGGTCACGTCCATGATGTTTTTGATGAAGAGCATGACGAGAAACATTGACAAGAGTTTTATTGTTGGAATTGTATACACGATCTGTTAATTATCAATTAAATTTAATTGAGTTTAAATATTTTAAATGATTAAAACGTCTTTAATAGAAACGTACTATTTGAAGTATGGCGATTATTTTAGTCCAGGTGTACGCGGAGCAAATAAACTTGTCCATTTTGAAAAAAGAGACTGAAATTTTACGAGAATCCTGAATATTTCGAAAACGCCAATAAACTTTCACTACTTTCACCTTTCACTCTACAAGAAAATTAATTGCCCTTTGAGTGCACCCATTAGGAAATAGCCCCATTATGGGCGGGTATTTGAAATGGGTCATCCATTCCCATCCTAAAGAGCCATTAGGGTACCCCTCCCCTCTTTTACTTCCGTGTCCGTATAAAAGCCAATTAAAATTACCAATTAATTTCAAAGCCCATTGCGCTAGCATGTAAAGGTCAGCATGTCTGGAGTTAATTGCAGAGATTGCATATTTTCAGTGATTTTGACGAAATCATTTTTGCGAAATGATTTTAACAATATAATTTTTTAGAAATGCCTCACTGCGAAAAAAAAATTGTCACTTAACTAACTGACCTTTTACTTTTATTTCAGTAAACAACAGTTTAGCGTACAAATAATTGCACAAAAATAATTATTATTTGCGATTAAAACTATTGCAAATAAATGGAATGACGATCAAAAAATGAGAAATTAGTTGAGATTTTGCAATATGTTTACTCAAATAATTGAGTATTTTTCATTCAATAATATTTTCTAATTAATTTATTTGTCAATTATGTCAATCATAATATTTTCAAAATAATTAAACAAATATTTTCCACAAAATATTTCGTGGTCATTCTTGTCAAGTAAACTTAGAGCTCAGGTCAAGGCAAAACCAAGGAAAACTAAAAAATGTTTAAATCACAAACTTTTCGTGTAATAAAATATTACCTTCATGTCGCCTCAACTTTAAATGTAATCCCATTAGTATGGCGCCCAGATTTGAATACTGTTAAAATACAAACATCCCGCCTCAGACAATTTTGTTCTGTCCTGAATATTCTGTATTGCATGAGCTACTTCATGTTTGTCTCCAATATTTTTATTAGCGGGATAATTAATAAAAATCGGACCATCGTCTCCCTCACAATTGACTTTGTCATAATTGTTTGCTACGCTTTGTCCGCCATCTTGAATATTTTTCTGCTTCTCAAGACAAATAATCTGGCTTCCATTTGGAATGACTCGATCCATCTTGACACTGTTTTTACCAGTTAAAAAAATAATTAATTTTGACGTTAATTCTAAACAAAATGAAATTCATGTTAATTTTGTAATTGTATAGAAACTCAAAGTAAGCTGACCCGGTCAAAAAAGTTGACCGGTGACCTATGTGGCCCTCTCTTCTTCTTATTTTTCATTTGTTCTTTCTATTATGGTCTCAACTGTGTCATCCTTTTCATACAAGAGCCAATGAACAAGCGTAATCTATTCTCAGTGGTCTCATTGGCTGTACAAAACCACGGTGTCCTATGGTGGCTCCTCCTGTTGGCTTGTAGTGTGGTGGAATTTTACGAAATGTACGCTGTGGTGACACTCTTCTCCTTGTACTTTTTCATCATTGTCATGTACACAACTTGTTCCAATTACTGGCTCAGAATTTTGACAAAGTAAGGGATTTTAAATTGTTTAAATTTTAATTGGGGGTATAATTACAATTAATTTATTACAGGGAGTATGGGAATATAAGAGAAAAGTTGGGAATATACCAAATTGTGGAGACGACACGAGCTATTCGACATTACAAAATATTTGCGGTGCTCAACGTAAATTTTAATGATACGTACAAAATATACTGGGTTGGGTTCAAGATAATTAATATTTTGTCCCACGTGATGTGTCTCTTCATCTGCATTAAATTACATGGAAAGGTCCCCATGCCCATGTTCCTTTGTTTCCCTTTTGGCTTAATTTTTTGGGGCGTCATTGAAGTCGAGTTGTATCCATTTTTGGCTAAAATCAGCGACAATTCCATTGGCTTCTTGTTCTCATGGAAAGTCCAATTGGGCTCGGCTAGTCGACGCCATTTTAGGCCACTTCGACCACTTGGAATACGCATTGGGGCATTTTATTATTTTCAGAGGAAGACGGCTTTAACTGTTTTTCTATTGGTGTCGTCCATTACAATTAATATGCTTCTTACTTTTTAAATTTAAATAACTTGTTTTAATTAAAAATTGTAGCGTGTTTAAATTAATTTATTGTTGCCATAATTTTATTTAATAAATGTCAATTAACACAATAATAGTATTATTACAATTTATTGTACATTTTAGGTTGACCTTGTGACCTGCACACTTTTGTTTGTACTTTGAGCCTCAAAGTTTGAGTCAAAACATTTGTACATAAAATGTTGTACTTTATAAATTGTAAAATTAATTTAGGATTTAATTCAAGCTAAAGTACCAACAATTAGAATTAACGGAAAATCCATGTAAATAATTGAAGTAGTTATTTTCAAAATGTACATATTGTCAATTGTTGTGCTGATATATATTAAAAAATTTAGCTACTTTTAATGATTTGGATTGTGAGAGACAAAGTTAAGAATCGTGTTTAGTTAAATATTTTCATATCTTAATCTTAAAGTAAAATTACAATAGTGGAAATCAGGTCGATCTTCGACGTCGATTTAAAGTCGGTCGAAGGGCTGACGAAGAGGTAGGACATGGAGGCCACGTATTGGCTCAAATGCAGCAAAATTTCGACCTGAAATCGATGTCGGAAGTACGCCGAAACATTGTCGAAATCTGGCGGAATTTCAGCCGTTAAGGCTTCTCAGCGGATAGAAATTATCCGCATCCGCGGAATTTTATCCGCGCGGATGCGGATATTCGCGGATAGCCATGCACTTCCCTATTTTTAATCCAATTTAATTATTGTCAATACAAATTCAAAGTTTTGATTATTTTTATGATTAGAAGGTTTTATACTCTGCTCTCTATTAATTGTGTGCTGGAGAAAATAATTTTTTGTGAACATTTTCAATTTTATAAATTATTTTAAATATCATCATTTTAATTATTTTCGAAAGAACAACAACTGGTTAGTTTGTTTCGCAGCATAAAAAATAGTGGATATTTTTAGTAATTAAATTAGGATAACTTATTATGACGTCAGCTTTAGTCTTATCGAGGGAATTTGTTTTCAAAAATGCTTTTTAATGATACTTTTTTGTTGAATTTAACGTTTAAATTGCATTTCAAAACTAAATTCTTCCATTACATTAAAGTTGACATTTTAAAATGTCCATTGCCTGTACACTGTTAAACAACTTACAAGTTGTTATTGTTTCAAAAATAATTAAAATGATGACATTTAAAATAATAAATATTATTAATTAATAGAATTGAAAATGTTCACAAAAATTAATTCCCTTGCTACGAAATTAATAAAAATCAAAATGCAAAACTTCTTAATCATAGTCATTATCAAAATTTAACGTTGTAGTGACAATAATTGAATTATCGTTAAAAAAGAAAAAGTGCGTCGTTATCCGCGGATAGACACGGATTGATCCGCTGAGAAGCCACACTGTGACTTCTAGAATCACACAAATACATTGAGCCAACGGGTAATTTATAAATGGATTTTACTAGGTCATTTGACCTCGTAGAGAGACTATTTCTTGAAATCAAATTTGCAAAAATTCTATGCATTATTTTATCGCAGTGTAAATTTTAACCCACTGAAAATGGTCGTTAAACATGTCTTCAAGTTTTTTGACCCCTTATTGACGGAGTTGAAACAAAAGCATGGATCAGTTTGTAGTCCATCTCTTTGCCGTTAATTTGATAAAATCTACGTTAACAACGACGCCCATTATTTTTGGAATGTGAATGGTTTATTTTAATTTTTCTCGATTCTCACTAGCGGTAATTGTGATTAGGATGGGCGTCAAGTCAACAGCCAGCAGTGACCTAAGGGATCCTGCAGAAAATAAATTCTTTGTGCAGGATCCTGTAGGAAATCAAGAGGTATAGTATAAATTTTATTATGGGCCAGTGCTGCAGTGGCTCGTAATTTCTAGGAAACGCTTTTAAATTAAAATTCATAATTTAGTGTCTACTCAAACGGCTCACAAACTGTTGGCAAAAGTCAGGGAAAACCTTTTAAACTGGTATGAACATAAGAATTGACATTTTAATTTAGTTTACTCCAAGTTAAATGATATATAACTATAAACACTATTTAGTTCCAAACTCCTCTTGAAGGTTCTATTTCAACAATTTCAGAAATTACTTTTTCCAGTAGTTAATTTTCTACAGCTTTTAAGCATTTCAGGGTACCCATAGAAATAGTACCAGGAAACGGTGAGGTCGATATTTCACGTTTCAAAAACCCACATATTGGCTCAATTTTAATTTCAAGCAATGAATAATTCAAACTTTTTGGCGCGGCTGAATTAATTAATTCCCCACCAAATTTTGGCAACAGTTCTCCTCATTTCTTTTCATTTCTCACCAAAACCAACACAATTTCCTTTTCGACTCTTTCCTTTGTTTGTTTAATTGTGACTATTTTTATACAAAAACTGCAAGGAAATATTTAAGATCAATTTTGTGCATTGAAATTGTAAAAACTTTTTACTCTTTGTTTTTCGATTTATAATACAAAAAATTATTAATTCATTAGTTCAAATATTTTATGAATCTGTTGACTGCACTTTTTTTTTTAATTTTGTCATTCTCTAGATTCTCACAATATTTTTAGTGTCTACACAACTAAATTAAAATACCAAAAAAGGTGAAAATGTTGAGTAAAAAGACGCTCCAAGTATTTGGTAAATTTATGAATTTTGGCTATCGATGCCATTTCACTCCGTACACGTTTTCCAGACAAACCGCCAAATTTAATTTTGACCCCTCCCCCCATCACCAGTTCAGAATTTGTCTGTACATGAGCGTCACTCTTGTCTACGGAATTTTCTTGATTTTTCGAACTATCCAAGAATTGGGTAAGACGGACGTGCCCATGGGCAAAAAATTTGGTTTGTTTTTTAGCACGGCGATCTTCCTCTTTTTGTTTTCTAATCATTGGATCACCCTCAAAAGTTATGGGAATTTACACAACATCCTCAACTTCACCTTGGCCACCTCCTCCTCCCTTACACGTAATAAAATAAATTAACTAATAATATTAAACAATTTTCCCCATTAAAATTGTCATTTTTATAGGTCAACTTGACATTAGAGGGAAGGACATGGAAGGTCAGATGGCTGGACGTTTTAAAGGCATCCTTTTCATTTACTTTTTCCTATTTTTGATGAGATTTCTTGGTTGCATTAGGAGACCGGAAATGGAGGAACTTGTGACGTCACTCTCAGCAGACCCACGTGCTCTTCACTTTATAATTAAATTAATGGCTGGGGTGTTCCATTCTTTTATTTATGGATATCACGCCTATTCTTTTTACTTGTATTTCATGAACTCCTCCCTCTACGTCAGCGCGCTTCTCCCCATTCTACGACAGACCAGGTCCTTAATATTATTTTATTCAAATTTTCAATTAAAGTAAAATCAAGTGGACGAGAACAATTAATTTATTTGTATTTGTACGCAGGATTCAACGAAAATTAAAAGGCAAAAGGGGCAAATTGACAATGAGGTCCATTTGTAAAAGTTACAATGAGTTGAGTATTCTCCAAATCAATTTTCAAAATATTTTTGGACTTTTCCCTTTTGTTTTTGAAGTAATCATCTGTATGGGCATCGTCATTAATATATTTTTGGGTGTGGTGACCTCCTCAATTATTTCTATTCTTAGAGGGGGCGTGGGATTGCTTATGCTCCTCCTCATCTTCAATAAATTTGCACAAGTCCATGATGCCTCCACGTCAATGATTGACTCTTGGAACCGGGTGGAGCTCTCCCCATGGTTCTCAAAATGGCGGGAGGGGTGTCGACCAATTAGCATTAAAATTGGGGATTTTTTTGAGGTGGACAAGGGCCTTTTGTTAACGCTAATTACCATAATTGCAAATAATTCTACTAGCCTCATTCTCACGTATAAGGATTCACAACATTAATTTATCAAATAAATTTGAAATCCAAAAAGTATTTTTAGAATTCTTTTCATTTCTTAAATTAAAAATTATTTCTAAAAAATCGGACCTCAATACTTTGATCCACCCAAATGGCATTAATCAAATTCTTAATGAAAAAATTTGGAATCTTAATTTTTTTAAAAATGGATTTAATTTAATTTCAAAAAATGATTAATGGGGTTAAAGTACCATTTAGAAACAAATAGCCAAAGACTTTAACAGCCTCAATGGTAAGGCTTCTCATCGGCTCAAATTTCGGCTTGTTATGAGCCGACGGCTCATTGAGCCGAAATGAGCCGAGAGCCGAAAAGAGTCGAATCCAAAATGAGCTGAAATGAGCCGTCTGTCAAAACATTGTAAGAAATTATACAAAAAAAAGTTTCTAAAATAGCAAACAGCCGAAACGACATATAATTAGTCTAAATGAATCCATGTGACGCAATAATAATGCTTTTGTAGCTTTCGTGGCGGTAATTTCAAAAAATGAGCCGACGACTCATCGGCTCATTGAGCCGAATTCAAAATGAGCCGAAATGAGCCGAGCCAAAAAGAGCCGTGTATGAGGGGATTTTAGTACAAAAAGTCCGATCCCATCCCATTCCATTCGGATCCATTCAGATCCATCCGGAACAGATTCCACTTTAGAAAACCTTTGAAATATATTCACATTTTCATGTAATAATTAAAATGGCATATTCCCCACAGAATAGAATAATTTATTTTTGTACCATGAAATTCAAATGTAAATTATAGAGTGTGACATACGTTTTCTAAAGTGGAATCTATTCCGGATGGATTTGAATGGATCCGAATGGAATGGAATGGGATCGGACTTTTTGTACTAAAATCCCCTCATAGAAACGAGCAGAGAGGGTCGGCTCATTTGGGCTCGGCTCATCCAAAGAACCGAGCCAATGAGAAGCCTTACTCCATGGTTTCAAACCCATCGGAAATAATTTCTTCAGGCGGGAGAAAAAATCCCAGACATCCATCATTCAATTCAAAACAGTGAAAAATACATATTTAAATAATTTTGACTCATAAGCCCAATTTTCAGATCCTCCTGCCCCAGGTGGAAATATTTTGGTGATTTGGTCTACTTTATTCGTTGTATTCCTTTTCTCATGCAAAGCTTTGGCGGCCGCCATTCCCAATCTTTTGTGGGCCTCATAATCGGGAATTTCCTCTTATCTAATTCCCCAAGGAAAAATCAAAACTTATCAAACAAATCATACAAAGCGAAAGAATTATACCAGTATTATACTTGTTCTGTGCTTTATAAACGTTTGTGTCACGTCATGAAATAAATATTTGACTGTTTACTCTCAAGATGGCATACGTTTGCCGTAGTTGTCGGGACTACTATGGCAAGCAATTGAAATTCTTTCTTGCTGTGACCTGACAAGACCTACAAAAATGACAAGTACGCTCAAGATGAAATTATAATTAAATTATCAGTCAAGAGGTGAGCCAGCGGGATCATTTGTTTACGATTGTACATTTTTTGTAGGTCAATGAAAACAAAGGCTCACTCTGACATGAAATTCTCCAGCGGTTGTCCAGGTTTTCAATATTTTTCTAGTGCAAATATTTTGTAACTTGAAAATTCACGCTCGTCACGATTTCCATCCAAAGTGATTCATCAAATACAGTCAAATTCTCCTTATTTCAAACTAAAATCTTGTCAATTTTTCTTGAAAAGAAAAAGTTAATTTCGACTTTTAATTGTGTTGGCCTGTTGACACTACAAGTTGAGCCACAACTGACATTAAAATGGTTACATTGACAGTGTAAGATATTTTTGATCTCCAATTAATTTGACTACTCTTCATTTTAAATTATTAATTTTTTTGGTAAAAGTTAATTGTCATTTAAATTTAATTTTTACAGCTCTGCCCAGATACACCACAGCTGCACAGTCGGTGAGGAATAGGATGAAAGATTTATGGCAAAGCAAACAATCTTCAATTGACTTTATGTTCCACTAATTTATTGTTTATTTTTACCATTTTGACTGGAACAACATTTAGTTAATTATACAGAGCAATTAATTTTGTTCTATATAAAATGAATTCAATTTTAATTTAAACTATTTAAAATTTACATTATCTCAATGAAATAATAAAATTAAAATTGGTTCGAATGTTGAACTTTAATTTATTGATATTAAATAATTAACAATAAAAAATTTCAACTTGTCACAAAAGTTACTTGTGCTAATAACGCATGATTTCTTTCTGTCCAATGTTCAACTTGTGGTCCCAAGAGATCAAAAATTGTCACAACATCTCTTTCTGTGACTCCACAATTTAATTTTTCTAATTTAAACTCTTGTTAAACTTTCCAACGTGGGTGGAAAATCTTGCAAGCATCAAAACCTCCTCCGAACCAATGAAATTTTCTCCTCCCTGATTATGGAATGTTTTCTTTATTAAAATATTTTGTCGGTAGCAAATATCTATCCAAGATGAACTAAAACAGTGAATAAAAAAAGGACAGTTCGTACTAAATCTGAAAATGCATATTTAATAGTTGATTAGAAATTAATAGTTGTTATTACAGGTGAGGGAAATATTATACATTGATTTACTCACATGAAATTAAACCCTTTTTTTGGTTCACTCGATCTATGACTTTTAATACGGCAAATGAGCGGAGCATGTCTGGCCTTGAAACATTTCGAGTGAAGCGCCACTTTTTTCGTTCCCCAAACTTTAAGTCCAACGCTTTTTCTAAGAGACTGTTACAGGATATTGTAGGAGGAGGGCCATTCCATTTTAGAAATACTTCCATTGACAAGTTTTCTGAATTTAATGACGTCCGCTTGTAGTTGTGATGATCCAAAACGCTACCCATTCCCTCCGACACTGCCTCACAATGAGTCCTGAATGCACAACCAAGAAAAAGGTGGGCAATGACATGACAATTTTGAAAACTTGTGGGGCAATCTAATAAAAAATTGTACAGCTCGTTCTCAGAAAATATTTTTTGTTCACTGTCCCATACATCGGCAAACTGATCTGACAACCGAAGAAAATTCTTTGTATTGAATTTTCAAGTTATTTACATCTTCACTAGCTGATATAAATTCGACCAATTGAGCCAATCGAACATAAGTGTCAAAAATTGAGGGGATGAAATTTTCACATCTGCTTCGAATTTTTGACAATGAAAATAATTGGCCAGCCATCAAGTTCGAAGGTTGTTTTGACTTGGCATATCTTTTCTTCAAAATTTGTTTAAAAATGTCAACAAATGATGCAATTTCAAATCTACTTTGTTCAAAATTTTGAAACTGAAGCGATTTTTTGGGGTCAAATTCCGCTGTGGTTGTGTGGAAATGTTGACTTAATCGTTGCTGACCTTCCAGTGGAATTTGTTTGAATGAGAAATGTTCCAAAATTTCTTTACTGGCTGCCTCAAAATATTTTAGATTTTCATTTCCGAATTTGTAATTAGTTACCCTTAAAATATTGACCAGTTGTAGAAGTTTCTCTTCGCAGGCAAGCATAGACTCTTCCACCTGGCAGGGATAAATATTGTGCTGTTGAACTGTTTTGGAAATTTCATGTATGATGTGGTATACATCAGTAAGACCAGATGCTCTCAAAATAAATAGGGGATGTTTTAGGGATTTGAGGAGAACCAATTTTTTGGACTTGTGGTGGTCATGAAGTAGTGGGAAATTGTGTAGAAAGTTTTTGAGAACACTGAAACTGTAAGTAGCAAATCGAGTTTCAGAAAAACTAATTGGTCGATAAGTCTTTTGATTCATTCCGGCGGCAAGTTCAAGAAGAGATTGAAATCTTTTACCATGTCCAACATTATAATGAATTTTCCGAACTGTGGACATGACCCGTCTACACCACATGGCTGAACTAATTTCTCGAGGTGTTTGAACTGGAGCCACTGGGACATGTACAATTCTTTCCACAATTTTCTTTTTGTTTCTCACGGTCTTGACCATCTGGACTTTTTTTTTGATTGTTTTCTTTTTCTTTGTTTTTTTAATGGTTCTAGTGTCCTTTTCAGCTAGTTCCACAAGATGAGCGGGATCCCATGAAAATGCGTACCAATTTTTTACTTTTTTGTCCACGCCCATTAATTTTAGTAATTCCTCGGGAACTTTCAAATGAAAGTACTGCCCATCAAAAGCAGCGCCCACAAACCTACCAAAATATTTCAATATTTTAAAACTAGATTGACTCAGAGAAAATTCAGAGAAAATTAAAGGGTAAATTTTTGTGTTAATTTCCATTACCGCCGTTTAATTTCTTCTGCTGAAAACGTTTTCCTCATTACTTCATAAATTGACATTGCAATTCCAACCCCAGTGTGATCCCGTACCGGAAGGGCATCCATAAAAAGGGCATTTAAGTTACCATCCATGTGGGTCACCATTCCATGAATTTGAAAAGTACGACGCGAAGGGGTCAGTTTGTCCGCAATGACCGAGAATGGGCGTTGCTGTTGTGTCGACACAAGTTGACTGTCAAGAATGACCTTTAACCTGCCCTTGAGTGCTTCAAAAAAATATTTGGTCATGTCAGCAGCTAACTTTCTACTATGATTTATGTCACCAACATCTACTCCCTTAGCTGAGTCACATGCCAGTTGCAACTCAAACGCACTTTGGCTACTGAACCATACC
>JAQIVZ010003346.1:0-14524 GCA_034700945.1 Arrhopalites spinosus
TATAAGATAATGATGTACGCAGTAAAAAGTGGGGTCGGAAAATCGTACTGCGGTTATAGATTTGTCCACCACCTTAGTTATCTAGTAAAAATCTGTTGATGTACATATACAAGAATGGCATATATTTGGTGTCATTTACTCTCACCTTGAAATTTATGAAGGTTTTTAGAATATAGTTCAATCTTCAATCCCTTTGTTATTTATCAAGTCTCATGAATATCTAAAAGATAAAGGATTCTACGAGACAATGTCATTTGTTATGCTAATATTATGGCTCTCCACTCGACTGTACGGTTCAATAACAAAAAGAAAATTTATTTTTGGGTACTATTTATGTACCTACAAGTTTTCTCTCTTGTCTTTGTTCATCATGAATCATATCCTATCATTAACTTTGAGATTAATTAGTGTGTTCTTTTTTTTCCTTTTTTAGGAGTCCCCACATCCATACACCGGAAATTGGCTCAGGAAATTTTCATGGATCGTTTGTACACTTTCCGGGACGCTGTGGATGACAATCTTCCTGATATTACTTCAACTTTGGTATGTTTAAGAATCGTCTTTATTTTTATGGGAGTTATTGATTTTTATAATGTTCATTTTAATGTACTCAGTATGATGATGGATGTTGTTACAGTATTCCAATCTTCGTCACGTGTTACCATCAAATTGTCATTTATTGACTCTGAGTAAACTGTCTGTGAAGGAATATTTGATTCGTTTTGAACATTTTTATGAGAAAGGAGAGGACGATGAATTATCTACTGATATTTCCATTCCCATTCAGGTATATCACAAAATTTTAAGTATATCTAGTCAAGTGGGTCATTTCTATTGATATTCATCAGTATTTTGATTTTCTTGTTGAAATTTGACAAGGCAAACTGTAGACTAGTCAAATAATAATGTGAATCATATTATGTGAATAAATACTTATTATACGAAAATTCTATGCATAGAAACTCCAAGAGGTTCTTCAATTCCGGGAGATTCGGGAAACAACTTTGGGAGGAAATCAATGGAAAGATGAGGCTAAAAGATTGACATGGAACATCTTTGACAGTGACTCGCCTCTTCCTATTTTATCCAAAAATGTAAACAAAGCCAAGATGAATATGAAGGACTCTGATGTTATCACTCTTACTCCCATGCAAATACGTACTTTTGTGTTTACAACCTAACTTTATTATAAATTTAGTTATATAAAGCTTGTCCTATTTGTTTTTTTAATTTATTTGTTTCTCTCTCTCTCTCTCTATAAATACGATTTTTCATTTTAATTCATTTGTTTACTGTTTACCATGTTCAAAAAAAAGGAGAATCAATTCTCAAATTGATTAAAAATTTATTCTAATGAATTAAAAATGTTTGTTTGTTCAAGAATTAAGTCTGAAATTTTTGTAAAAAAACAAGAAAGATGAAAAAGACGGGCGAAGGGCTAAAGGAACTTCGTCATGTGACACAAATATAATTTAATTCAGTTCAGACATTTCTCGTCCTTTACACAATTTTCATATTATTGATTATAGGAAATATAAAATATTTTACAACTAAAATGTTTAAAGTTGCTCTCTCTCTCTCTAAATATAATTAATATACTTTGTAGTAGTTCTAAGTAGTTCTAAGAATTTGGGAGAAAAAAATTTGTCAATAAAAATATAGACGGTAGGTACATTTACATAATTTATATATTTAAGAAGGAACTTGAAGACGCACAATTTAAAAGAATAATTTATATATTGAATTTTATACACTTGTGATGATTTTAAAATATAAAATTTTTTTTTTCTCGGTTCTAAAATCTACCTTTAGTTTAATTAACTGCGTGGAGTTACTCTTGACTAGATTAAATGCGTTTTCATAACTTTGTTCCCCTACAATATTTAGGTACTAAATATGAATTAAAATTAAAGACAAGGACTTTAAATACGAACGTAGGTGCTAAATAAATTGTAAATTAACTAGGAGAGACTTTATCAAGGAGCCAGTACAAAAATGGTCTCACTGGTTTGGACTTTGCTGGTTGAATATCCTCTTGTGATCTCAAAGGAAGAAAATGTGGTCGACTCAAAACTCTTTGAGTTTGAGGGTCAAAACCATTTGGAGTTTCAAAATAATGACCTGTCTCTTGTCTCGTTGTTGTTGTAGACGTAGAAGTTTCACCACCTTCAGTGGTCACTTTAAAACTAAAACTTTCAGTTATAGATGAATGTCTTGACCAATTAGAACTTGGTAAGAGTCCACTTCCATTCGTTGAGAATCCATTATTGTCCACTGAAGAACGACTTTGACTTGTCGTGGACTCTTTTCTTTTATTTCCTCCACCACCACCACCACCTCCACCTCCACTATTATAACTAAATTGACCATAACCTCCATTAATGTCATGACCACAATTATTATTATACCCCGCTCGTGACTGTCTCCGTGGTGGATTGGTCCGTGGTCCACAACTACTTCGACAATGAGCTGGAGTGACTGGTGGTAGACAGACAGGGTACACTGGAGCAGTTTTACCTTTTGGTATGGTCAATCTATTTGGTATTGGTCCAAAATGATAACTACTGATATCACTATTAGATTCATTAACATGATCATCATCCTCATCCCCCTCGTCATGATCATCAAAATAGGGTCGATGTTGTCCAGACTTTGTTGTCTCTCTAAAACTTCTTGAGGAACTCACAAATTTTGTGGGGAGAGGAGTAATGAGATGACCTTTCACATTTGAACTTATTGGTCTTTGAACTCGAAGTGACCGACGAGTTGGGGTTGATGTTGTTGTTGTGGTTGTTGTGGCGGATTTTAATTTGTCACTATTTTTTGAATAGTCTGGAGAAAATCTTTCAAAATTATTTTCTGTGACATTGTTCAAAGCAAGGGATGCAAAAAAATTATTGGGGTCGGGTTCCATTCCTTGTCGAAAATTATTCATGTTGGTTGTAGGGGTGGGGGTTGTTGAGGCGGAGGAGGTGGACGTGACTCCATTTTCGGGGGATGAACAACGTGTAGCATTTTGTGAGATTGATAAAGATTTTAAATCTTGAGTTAAAGATTCGGAGTCTAAAACTTGATTTTGACAGTCAGACAACCAGAGAGCAACGTAGTGGGAATTTTTTTCAGGATTTGGTGTCATACAAGATTCGGGATTATTATTGGGTGAGTCCATTGGATTAGGACTGGATGATTTGTAATTAAGTAAACTTTGTAATGACATATTTAGTCGGTCGTCAGTGGGAGTCGGGGTCAATCCATCCATGTCGTCACTGTACCTGTAATTAAATATCATAATTAAAATTATTATTAATTAATTTTTTTAAAATTTATGGCTATTTTACCTTGAAAATCTTTCCAAATTTTGTACAGGAAAAGCACGCTTCCATTTAAGGCACTCGTCAAAAACGTGAACGGTCATGTCTCTTGGTCTTTCGTCAATCTCTCCCGTTGCAACTCTTTGTATGTCCTCCCATAGTCCAAAAATCTTTTGAGTTAATTCTGCTTCGACAGCCTTTAATTAAAATAAAAGAAATTAATTAATATTAATTTAATAAATTGAGAAAATTAATATTTTTTTACATCTTCAGCCCATGATATTGAACTACTAGCTGAGCTCATGACACAATTTTGGGCAAATTCTTCATCAGTTGTGTCAGCAGTAGACCCCCCAGTGTCATTCAAGTCTTGTCCATGTTGTTTCCAATGATGATGATTATAATTAAATTTGGCACTGTGTCTCCCATTTGGACAGACATTATTGATAGACCAAATGTCTCTTTCGGGGGGATAATCTTGTCTTGCATCTCCAACTAAATCTTTGTGTTCATCTTCTTCTTCACCATCTCCTCCTTGATGAGAGAACTTGAAGCCAGTGTTGGTAAAATCTGTTGTTGTTGAATCAAGTCCTCCTCCTTCTGGCTGTGAAGTATAGCTCATCTCTATCAGTCTTTTTCTGCCCATCTAAAACTACAATTAAAAATATTAAATATTATTAAAAAGACTTTAAATATTATTCTCAACTAAAATTTATATTACTTACAGCATATTTCTCACTGATTTAATAGTCCTGTAAATTTTATATAATATTCAAAATTTTGTAGAATTTATTCTGAATCATTTTTTTTATTCTCCACCAAAATGATCAATTTCAATTACTCCTCCAGTTGTTGTAGATAATTATGAATTATAATTCTTTTCAAGACGTATGTCCGTACAAAACAAAAATGGCACTGGACCGTCCAACTCATTTGTAGAGAGTTGACTAATAGACAAAAAAATAATTTATTCTTGACTTGTTTAGAAAAATGGGACTGGCACACAAACCAAAAAGAATTTACGACAATTTCCACCTTGACGTCTAAATAAAATAAAAAACAAGGAAAGTCACACACTTTTTTTTAAATCGATTAAAACCCTGAGACTCTGTTTTTATTGTGGTGACTTTCCATTAAAAAAACCTTCTCCTCCAAGTTCACTTTCCAATGGAGTAAACAAGTTTAACTAACCAAAGAGAGAGAGAAAATAAAGGACTAATAAAATAAAATACCCGGGTGGAAATGTAGTAGAGTAGTAAAAAGGTCTTGCTTTTAAAAACTGTACAAGATTAAGATTAATCTATAATGGGATCCCTTATGTTGAGTTAGTACTCCCTATATCTTTTGATAGGCCTATAACATGAGACATTTATATTATTATAACAATTTTTGTTGACGTGACGAAGGACGGCAGTGGAAAATGTTTGCTTCAGTCTGATTCCGTTGTCATGGGGCAAAGGAACAACATAAGTGCATATGTATGCTAATGCAAAGGTATAGCCGTAACTGGGTGCTCATGTATGTACGTTGATGTATAATGGATAATGGAACTCATACATACAATAATCTTGACCCTACATGTAGGTTGAATTTTAAATTAGATTTTAGTTCTGTTTGAAGAAAAATATTTTAGAATTAAATTTGTTGAATAAATTTCATTTCATTTTTACTCCATTATTTTATAAAATAGACCATTTTCTTTTATGTCAACTGCAGTTCTCTCTCATTTGGCAAGGAATGGACATGGACGGATGGAGAAGATTCTTTTTTTTGCTCTGTAATTTGTTTTAGGATGAATAATGCAGGAGATGAATGCGTAGAGAGAAAGAGAGAGAATAACGATAAAAAATGTAGAGTAAGACATAAAGAAAGTTGCAGTACAAAAGTTAAAGAGTTAGAAAACCCAAGTGAACAGGTAAGAATCAATGATATGGCTCCGAGGCTATGAAATGGAATGGGCCAAAACCTAAAGAAAACCTTGTTTTTTATCCAGCCTTACAAAAAAGGATGATTCATCCTCAAAGAAAACGGTTCCAAAAAAAAGTTTTTTCGGGTATTCCAGGGGACATGCGTAGCCCTGGATAAAAGAGGGGGGAGGAATTTCCGGACAAATTCGGGAACTGAACTTGAGGACTCGGAAAATAGTATAACATTTCCTCCAGGGTTTTTATTATATTTTTTTTTCGTACTACTATTACACTCCATAGAAAATATAGACGAGTCAATAGAGTCTTGTATTTTTTTTATCTCATCACATTCCTTTAATTACAACTCAATTATCTACGTCATTAACAAAAAAGACAAGACAAAAAAAAAGTTTGCCAATTAGAGAATGTGCTATTTATTCTAAATTTTATTTTTGGTCAAGTTTTTGAAAAAAAAATCTGTTCTTGTTTGAAACTAAAGGACACATGAGTATTTACTAAATAAGGGCCATATGCCATTTAATTGAAACAAGTTCAGGTATAGTTTAGGAGTGGACACGTGCTAATGTGTTTTGAGGGGAGTTTGGAGTTTGTAGATTAAGTTTTAAAATTAAGTTGAAGAAATATTCAGAGACATTTTTTTGGTGGGATTTAAATGTCAGAGATTATTTTTGAATTTTGTATTTAATAATATTACATGAGAGAAGAGGAAGAAGATAAAAATGTGTGTTTGTTGAAAAGTAATAAATTGTAGTGTATATTTATTACAAAGTTATGGGACTTGGGGGTTTTGCTAAGTTGAAAGGGGATTGAAGGTGAGAGAAAAAATAGTTGAGACATAAAATATCAAGATTGTGCATAATGATTATGTCAAATGTTTATTATAGTTGTACATTATTATAAATGGAATATTTATTCAGGACATACTTATATGTGGAGAAGAAGAGTGCACATAAAATAAGATAATTTATTGTTTGAGACTCAGACTCTATTCAATTCTAAGTCTCTCTTGGTCTCTTTATTATTTTTTGAAGAGTTCATATTGCAAAAAAAGATTTTATTTGTTCATTGTTATCTGTCTCTCTCTCCTTCGAGAAAATTTTAAATGGAGGAAAAGGATGGACTGTTCAAGTGTGTTAAAGTGTAAAGAGGATTTGAAAAATAGTTTAAATTATAGTTTTTCTTTTCATTGTCCATTTTTCAATTGTGAGTTTTTAAATTATTAAGTATTTAAACAGGGAGGATAAAATGTTTTTGAGTAAAAATATGTGAGAATTTTATACTCCGTCTCACACACTCACATTTTGCATTCCATTTCTAAATGGGTGAGAAATACAATTAAAATTGTAGGAGATAAGTAAATTGTGAAGCTGCAGTTCGTAGTACAGTTAGAAGTTAGAGATAAGAGAGAAAAAAAGAGATAGAGTCTCTTCTGTTAAAATGAAGAAGAATTTAATTTTTGAGAATCGTTGAAATCTTTAAAAGATAAAAGTGATATTAATAAATATTAAATAAAAGTATCAAGTCCACGGGTTTTATTTCCTCCGTGCATGGGTCAATGTGTTTCTGGTGGTTCTGGTGCCAGAAGACGTACAGACTCGTTGGACATTTCCCAAAAATTGTCATCCCTATCCAGCTCTCAAGTTTCTATTCAGTCGTGGACGGGGTCAATTGACAAGGATCAAAAGGTAAGAGACGTGCAAGACGTAAATTATAAATTATTTCTAATGTCTATTTTATTCTACGCATTCAGAAATTTATCCCAATTAGTTCTGGTGTGCAGTGTACATGTATGGAGATTTTTGTGATAGGATTTTTATAATTGATTTTATACAATTAAATTGCCAAGTTGTATGTATGCATGTGTATGACCATAATATTTTTTGGTATGTACATAATGTGTATTTTATATAATATAAAGTTGTATGCACATTAAAATGGGACTCTGGAATACTTTTAGTTAGTTAGTTTTGCATTTTGTAAATAAAAGAGAGAGAGAGAGAGAGAGAGACAGATTCATTAGCAGAAAAAGGTGAAATTATTTTAGAGTCTCTCAAGGGTTGACGCCCCCATCTTATAATCATGATGATTCCTTATTTGGGTCTCTGTTGGTGCTTTAAAGTGTGCATAAATTATTATGATAAGGGAGTAAAAGAGCTCCTTCGTATACAAACGCACAGTTTTTTCAACAGTTTGACATCAATCATTCTTATACATAGTGGAGCACATGTATGTACTACTACTGTCTATGTATGTATGTACATAAAGTAAGAGTATAACTATAAAGTTAGCCATCCATTTAGCATTCTCAGAGAACAAACTCACAATCAGAGATAATAACAATTTTTATACGAGTGTGTTTGTGTGTGTGTGAGCATATAACACAGAGAGACAATTCTTAGAGTCTTGGAGTATGAACAAAAAATATGTGTCAAGTGGACCACGTATTTATGCATCCATAATCATATAGGGAAGAAGAAGGGATATGTCTGTATTTATTCTGTTTAGACACAAAAAAGGTAAAAGAATCACAACACAAGTCTAAAAACATTTGGAACAGCTCACTCTCCAATATATTCCCTTCACAATTATCAATAGTTTGTCACTTTGTGGGATCGTGTATCAGCTACATTTTATTTTTGTGGCCTGGGGATTAAAAGTCGTGAGCTAGGGATTTTTTACTGTGTATCACTAGACAATTTTAACACGAGTGAATTAAAAAAATTATTTGATCCTGTTGCATTTCCGTTTTTACCCAGAGGAGAGAGTGGAGTGACCAACTATTTTAATTTGTGTTTTAAAAAAAATCTTTTAGTGGTAGTAAAATTGTGGAATTTTTTTAAAAGTTACAAAAAGCAGTTAATAAAAAAAATATTTTGTTTTTGTCGTGTGAAATACTAAAAGTGACATGCATAGAAGAGAGTTAACTGGTAAGGTTTATAAATTTTTTTTGTGTTTATTGTTTTTCAAAAAAAAAGAAAGAATTTTTTTACAGTGTGAATTTTTCGAAAAGCACTCTAATGTGCCTAATGCGTAATTAGTAAGTTGAGGATGAGGAGAAATAGAGAGAGAGTATAATTTATTCCAAGGGAATCCTTGACCACTAATGAAAAGAGATGAGAGGGGGGAGGGGACAGGGTCAGGAGTTAAAAAAAACAAACTGCAAACAATTTTTTCAAGTGCAAAGTCCTTCCTTGTATAACATTCATGTAACGGCAAAGTCAGTGGCATCCCCCTGTACATACTTTTGTGTGTAGAAAAAAAAGACAATGGGTTTTAATATCACAGAGGAAAAGGAGCAGGAAGGAATGAAAAGTTGTTTTTGAGAGATGTTAATTCAATAATAGTGAATAAGGTCAACTAGCCTGCCTCTCTCTCTTGAGAAGAATGGAGAAGAAAATGCAAAACGACTTTAATAAAAAATGAGACTCGTCTCAACCACAAGCTGTTTTTGAGAGTAGTTAGTTAACTATAGCCATACATATGGGATATAAAATTGTATTGTGTAGTTGGAGAGATAAATGGGGGAGGAGGGAAGAATGGAATGAAGATGTAAAATAGATGGAAAATCCTGTATTTAATATTATATAACAATCTCTACATTACAAGGAGGAAGATTGGCTAATCAGAAGGTAGGCAAGTATAGGCAATTGTCAAGATTTATGTTATTTGCATATAAAAATCATTTGGGTTTGTATAATATAATTGACTATTTAGCTCCAAGGAAGTTTGACACTAAAGAAGTTTAAACTTTTGTTGTTTCAGAGTTAGTGTGTGTAGTTTTTTTTTTTTTCAAAACTTGACTTCATTTCAGTTAAGCTATTGTTTCAACGACATACTATTTTACTTGTCTTGTTCATAGTTTTAATTTTGTGTAATGTTTAGTTTAGAACAATCATAATTTTATTGGAGTGTGAATGAACAAACGTTGAAAATCAAAAAAAAAATATTCTGTAGTAGGTTTTTATCTATCCGTGTGATTCATAGTTTGACAGTGACAATCACCAGAAAATATTTTTCGAGTGCGTTGTGTGCATCCATAAATTGTGTGTTAACTAGTTGTAAAAGATAGACGATGGAAAATTAGTTGAATTTTATGGGTTTCAAGCTATTTTTGGATTAGTTCGAGTAGTCGACTACCTAAAGTTATTCTCCGACCTAAATAAATGTAAACTGACGGACGAGTACATGGTTTTAATATGTATAGATAAAGATAATGGAAATCAGGGAGGAAGGACGTTGGTATTTAATCAGGAAAACGATAAATAAAGCATGTACGAGTTAATTGTGCTCTACTGGCTAATCGTCATTTCGGTATACCCCAATATCCATTACATGAGTAGTTTTTGCTGTTGATTGTGATTGTAGAGAGAAGAGTGGGATAAATATAAATTTTTTAATTTTGTTGGGACGAGTAGGTGTGGGAATTCTTAATGATTTCAAGTTAATTGCAATTAAAATTCAATTAAACAGTTAAATGTAAACACCTTTGCCATCTTCTGACATTGAGTTTCTTAGCCGGGAATTTCGAAAATCCTGAAGACTTTTTTTTTTAGTTTTTATTAAGTTTAAGACGTAGGATTGGGTTCGTAGATTTTATCATTATTTTAGCTTAATTATTGAACCATTTGTGTATGGATATTAATACTGTTGTTTTTCTGTCTTGTAGGTGAGAAAATATCAACCAATCTTAGTCCAGTCTGGAGAGGAAGGATCATCATCCAGACGTGCCAAAACATTTTTTGTCTTGTCGTCCAAGTCTGATATGAAAAAGTCTGACAAGAAAAAAGCCAAGAACATTGCACCAGTCACCCTACTCCCCGAGTCACGACCTTCTCCTGAAATTCAAGCTTTTGGAAATTCACCAAATTTAAAAAAGAAACAGTCAAGTCATAGACAAGTCGTCCCCAAGAGTGTTACGTTTTTAGAGCCAGAGATTGAGAATAAGACAGATAAACCCTCAAGACTACGGAATCGACGACGTCGTAAACCTTTGATTGCAGTCAACGTCGAAGAAGGAGAAAAGGACAAAACTGCTCCTACTACCACTCGTAATGTGAGACAGGTATTACCAATATATTTTAAATTTTCAAATAAACATGACAAACATGAGAAAAATATAAAAAACTCTACAACGACAACCACATCTACTCCTCCTGCTCTCACAGTTTTGACAACAGAAAATTTGACTTTAAGTGAAGACGTGACAAATGGCACTGATTCCTCAAAGTCTTCAAATGTGGACGACGAGGACATCATTGTCAAAGACACTATTTTTAAAACAATGGGCATTTACTTTCGTGAACCTGGAAGTGGCCATTCAACAACAAGGACGACAAGTCTAAACTATTACTCATCACCAGAACAGTTATTTGAGGGTGGGAGTCATAGTTATAACCAAAGTAATAATAATAATTGTAATGGTGCCATTCAAGAGTCAGTTAACTCGGCGAGCTTAATTAATAACAATTATAATACTTGTACTAGTGTGATAGGAGCTACTACTAAAAATATTAATAATAGTAATCTACATTCTTCAGATAATGTTAAAAGTGCTGAGATTCTAAGAGAAGAAAATCGACAGAGAAGAAATTTATTCTTTGGTTCTCCTGATCCTCCTCCACAACCATTCCCTACTACTAGAACTAGTAGTGAATATTTATCCACAGAAGATATGAACAAGGGCTCCTACAATAATTACAACAAGAATAACCAAAATAAAAAAAATCCTTATGGTTTTGATAGTCATCCCTCCTCAGAAATGAAGTCAAAATTACATTCTTCACATCAACCAATGTTGAATCGTCAAGACCCCATGGCTTCGGTTGAGACTGGCATTCCAAAATTGTACTCGGTCAATAATAGCAATCTCATCTCACAGCAACCGCTGTATGGAGGAAGAAATTTGAGAGGAAGTCAGTCCACTACAAATGTTTTACAACCCTCTTCGAAGCTTCCAACTTTTGCGAGTGGTAGTAATATAAAATATACAGGGAGTAGTATCATCAATAAATCAAACAACGCCCAGAGTCCCAATCATCCACGTAGTCCACTGCAGCAACATAATGTGATTAAACCCACCATAAACCAGATTGATTTGTCAAAAAATGATGATTCAAAAGTTACGCAATGGATTTCTGCCTCTGATTTTTTCAAACCACCAACCAATCCTCCTCCTTCTACAATAATAAATAAATTACCTGTAACTAGTACTCAACATCATGGGGGAATAGAGCCTCGAAGAGAAACATTGCCAGCCAAGTTTGGATATGGTTCTTCTTCTAATAAAATCCATGGTCCACAACTTCTTGCCACGAGAAAAAATTTTACTCAGTCTTCAGCAGCTACTCAACAACAAACAACGAACGATGAGATTCATCGACGTGAGACTTTGAATCCAATCCGAAAAATACCAACTTATAATTTTGGACTCAAGAGACCTGTCGAATCTAAACCATTTTATGAGCTTGGACTTTATCAAAATCGTACTACTACAACAACAACAAAGAATACTAAGATTATTCCACCTCCTTCATCAACACAAATAGTCAACAAAAATTCAACAGCAGCTGTGGGTGGATTCCATGTTTCAACTGGACTCGTTAAATTGGCAGCAAGTAATTATCAAAAAATTATTGATGAAGCATCACCAGTTCAGTCGTCTTCAGCAACGTCAACTCCTAAAACTACTGAACAAAGTCCACAACATAATCCACACTTGCCATTAATTCGAAGTACTACATGGGTCATTAGTTCATCCCCTCCAAGTCAAACTGACAATTCAATTGAACAAACTACTTGTACAACAAAAATTAATGACTCGATTGAGGGAGAAGATGAGAGGAAGGAGAATGATAGTATTATGAACTCGAAAGTTCAAAAATCTTTGTCACAACCTGGAATGCATTGGGATTCAACTCCTCGTTCATCTTTGAGTCATCGCCTCAGTACTAGCAGTAGTAGTTCTGGTGATCATCATCATCACCGTGATTTTAAAAGAGAAAAAGAATATGGAAAAAATTTTGAACTCAATGAACATGGTGATGGCAAGAGGAGAGGACAAAGGAAAGGACAACTTGAAGTTGTTGATGATCGGAGAAAGTCAAATTTAGTTTTACAACATGAAGTTGAAGGGACTACTTTGTGTAGCTATCCTATTATAAGGGATGGCTCAACGAGTTCTAGTATTATTTCTAATACTAGTGAAGAACCCACGTCTCTCCATAGTCACGCTCCCACAGATCACGACAAAGCAATTTCCGACTCTGAATTTTTAATCGATGACGAGATCTCGGACCAGCCCGACTTGACGTTGACATTTAAAGGTATGTAAACGATTAATCTTTAACAAAATGAGAGAGAGGCACTTTCTGGTGGTTACATTCCCTCTGGTTGTTTTACATTTACTTTCACAAAATTCCTTACAATCTTGTGAAAAGGTTATTATACTGGATAGAGAGACTCTCTATTATTACTAGAGGGAAACCCTTTGGAATGTTTTCGACAAGTCTACCGGGAGTGTAGTTGACTTTAGTCTAATAGTTTAAGCTCTACCTCGGGAGGTCATCATGATGTCAGAGTCAGACATTTGAATAATTTTAGAAAATTATAGTCAAAGGAACGACTCGGAATTTTTTTATACATACGTACACTGTACGCCAAATTTCATTCATGTCAGTTGTGTCGTTTGGACTCGTCAAAAAAATTCCAACTCTTTAACCGCCAGAAAAGTTTCTCAAAAATCTTTAATCCTTACAAGTTACTACTACAATACCAAAAAGCTTTTTTCATTTTTTGTGTTGTGGGCTGGGTGTAACGTCGTTAAATTTTATTGGCAAATATTGAAGAAAAATATTGACGAGAGTTATTGAACTCGTGCTTAATTATTATCAACTTGCGTGAGGTAGCATAATTTCCTACACTTGCTCTTTTCTACTCCAATTGGACATATGTATTCTATACTGTCAAAGCATGAAGGTCACTTCATCTCAATCTTGTTAAAAAGTGAATGATACGTACTACGTAGAGTTGGATATCTTGAAATTAATAAGGTATCTTTAATCTTTTGACTCTTGTTCTCACTCCTCTCCCCCCCTCTCTTTTTTATATTAATCAGAAAGTAGAAATTCTAGTCACAATTCAAAAATCAAAGCATCATAATCATATTTAAGGAAGTATAAAGGTATATACATTTTTTAATATCATGTAGTATGTACACATAATTTTTTTTGTCATGTATATTTAAAAAATCTTTATAATCTCTTTTTGTTCATATGAAAAAAATATAGGCAGTTTGGCCTATACATGAAATAGTTAAAAGATCATTGCTATTTTTTGTGAGAAGAGGGGGAGAAAAAGTAATAAAAATTTCTATTTCACCGAATAAGCCATTGGGATTATTCCAATTTCAGCCGGCAGTTTTTTGCATCTTATGCATATTATATGGTGTACATTACACACATGTACAAATGTACAGTACTAATGTCTCTGTCTCAATTCAATTTCCGACTAAATCATTATGAAAGAAGAGAAGAGAGATAGAGAAGGACCAAAGAAATACAAAAACACATTCTGCCATGCCAAAGTAATTACCTTTTGGCTAGGATTTTAATGGAAGTGCATGTGTGTGTGGGGCTAATGTATGACTCACATGATGATATTTGCATTATACCTTAGTTCCTATATTATTCCTTTTAATTCCTTATCTGTGTATGTTTGAGAGAGAAAGATGGAAGAATGATGGAAATGGAGAGAATTTTAGTCTAACAATTTTCAAGTCGAACCTAATAATTATCACACATATTTGCTTGTATTTACAGTCTCCACGTGTGAGAGATGTATAAGATTTTTCTATGCCCATTACAATTACGGGAGAGAAGAGGTCTCTGGGCATAAGCGTAATTTACATTTTGCAATTGCACTTCCATGCGTAACATATTTTAATGGAATGACATTTTGGCCTTTGCTATTTGACTTATCTAGTTGTTTCGTATGTTAGTTGTAGTTGTAGAGTTAGAGGGAAGAGGAGAGAAAAAAAAGCAAATTACAAGCTAATGAAATTTCACTGTAAGAAAGTGTACGGTTGGGTTCTACATTATGGGACTACACATTGTCAATGCCCATGTAGTCAATGCCCATGTAGTTAATGCCAATAATGTTAGTGCCAATGTTGGCAATGCCCATAATGTTAATGCATCTTTACTTTGTAATTATAATGGTTACAAAATTATAAAAATTACACTGGAGGCAAACGCCTCATAAACAAACCACACACATTAAGTTTGACAT
>JAQIVZ010003347.1:0-14523 GCA_034700945.1 Arrhopalites spinosus
AGTCTAAACGAATAAAAGCCCAGTCTCCTATAAAGGCCCAGTCTCTAATAGAGGCCCATTTTCGAGTGTGTGAAACATAATACGGTATGATGTACATAAAGGCATATTGTCTGTACTTTGTACTTTACTTTGAATAAACTCTTGCAATATTTTTCAAACTTGTTCAACTTCAACTTATTTGTACAATTAATGATTTATAAACATTTTGAACAAAAAATATATTAAAATACACATAGAATAAACATAATTATAAATAAAAATGTTGTCTTTAATATTATTAAAAAGGGATGTGCAGACAATAAAATTTAAATTAAAAATAAATAATTACAAGTTAGTTAAACTGTGAACTGTAAATATTAGAGCTGATTATTTGAAGCTGATGAAAAAAAAGGGTTCGTGTATTTTATTCAATTTTTGAGATTTGGACAAAATTCCATGAAAAATAATGTTTGCTTTCTTTTATCCATCAAAAGCTATTTCCTTTCAAAAGATTGAGCGTTAGTTTGAGATTTGAGAGTGTAAAGGTACCTCAACTCACTCTCTCTTGTAGCCCTTTGTACATAATTCACGAGATCCCATGTTTAGTGCACCTCACACACTCCCCATTTTTTTCTTCTTTTAGTTCAGTGCAGTGCGACAAAGTATGTACACAAAAAGACAGAGAGTAGCCAACAGTAACACACGCACAAAATTGTATCATTTTAATGCTTTATCTTACTCAGCTGTCCAGTGTCAATACGAATACGAGCATGTACATACCTGGCGAAAAATTCAAAGTATAAGAGTAAAAATATATATGGCCATTTTTTGAGACACTTTTCTTATAAAAGGTAAAGGTCTTAAGGGAGAAAAAATAAATGGAGAAAATGTTGAGGGTTATATAAGCCAACAAAACAAACAAAATGTTGGTCGCTAGCCACTGTCGATGGCTGAATAAAGAAAAAAACCCTATTTTTTTACCTGTCCAATAATCACTCAACTTTACTCAATATTTTATGCCAATTCTCTCTCTATCTTCACACAAAAAATGGGAATGAGTGAACTGGACGCAGGTTTCAAGACGAAGCAACAACTTTATCAAATAATTCAAAACTGAGTACATTTTCAAAAAGTGATGACAAAAACCCCCCTTACACACACACACATGTACCCATGTGTGTATGTATATCAGAAACACAGTCCGAGTACTCAAAAATGGTTCCATTCCATTTGTTTGTGTTGTTGGATGTAGAGCCATGAATTTTTTACTGGATTGCAAAACGCCCAAGTAAAATTGTGGCGAGGACTCTTTTTTCCACTTTGGGGTCCATTAGAAATGTAATAAGACAAAGAGAGAGTTGAATAATTGTTGGCTCTATGTTTTGCCTACTTTTTGAGTCCACTGTATGAATAAATTGATTAGAGTACATTAGCAACACAGAGAGAGAGAGAGAGAGAATTTTGAAAAATTGGACTCCATTTCCCCAACCTATCCTCACTATTTTAAGTCTGTCTCGTATGTTTTCAGTGGAATTTCCAAAGGGGGGGGGGGTTATAAAGACAAGAAATTTGTGCCTTTCCAAATAATCTCAAAGCGTGCTTTGATTTGTTTTTGTCCCTGCCAACATTCGTGTATCAGCCATTTAATCTTGTGCCTGTACTACATTAATACAGACTGTGTAGTTTGCCTAAACTGCACAATTTATATAGAATTCTTATTTAAAATTGAGTAGTTTTTGGTTCAAAAAAAACTTTTTTTTCAAAAGAATTCACATTGCGTACAATACGCGTCTACTTTTCATCTTTTCTTGTTGAGGAAATAAATAGCCATTTCCGCTATGGGTTGTTGTACAAGAGAATTGTGTGTGTGTATTGTACAAATGTACAGAATGAAACTAAATGAGAAGGGAGGGGGGACGAGGCATGCATAAATACATTCTCAATCTCAACTCGAAACACGTCGAGTGCTTAGAGGAGGATAAATAACATTATTTTCCTTTTCAGTGACAAAACCAAACACTTAACTAAGACAAAATAGCCCTCTCTCTCTCTCTCTCTCTTTCATCTTACACCTAGATTTCCATTACACAGTCATTGCCATTTAGTTTTGTGTACAGATACAACTATGCTAATTCTCTCTCTCTCTCTGTCTGTACAAAAGAAAGGTTTCAAGCTAAATGTGGCTGAACACTAATCGTTAGACGAAATGCATCACCATTCACCATCAGCATCAAAACACCAACACTAACAGCACTCAAACTTTACAATGGACATTCCTAAAAGTAGAAACAATATTAGACTCCCTCTCAAATTCACTCATTCAAAAAAACGCATTTCTTTCTTCATTTTATTTTGTTTTTTTTCTCCATTTTTATTTGTACAAATACAAAACGAAGAGTCAAGAGAGGCTTGTGCACTTGTAAAATTGTGAAAGAGAAAAGAGGAAGAGGGGGGGGGATAAAACTAAAAGGTTACTTGTCAATTACAAAAGTCCCATGGGGTAATCTTGTTTAAGTAGTAGGTAATACCTGTAAGTTGTAATTAAATTTGTGCAAAATCTGTAGACTTTGCAGATTATTTTGGCCAATGTGGTGTTGGCTAGATTATAGGAAAAGAGGAGGGGAAGAGGGTTTTGAATTGTTTTTCTCCATTGAAAAGGGAAAACCACATCAACTGCACGACAAGTTTTCCTCTCTCGAGGCAAAAGATGAGACAATGGCTTTAAAGGATTTTGTCTGTATCTGTATCTGTACATGATACTCGTATATGTATTTATAAAGAGGAAGATGGTGGCTCTACATGTTGATCTTCTCGGTACAATGTTGGTGTTAATTGTGGTAGGTTCTCTTTGTATTGTCTTAGATCCTTAGCCCTGTCATGACACATTCTCCCCCCTCTTATTTTTCCATGAGTCTTGACAGCCTCTCTCTCTCTCTGTATATCAAGTCCTTTACCTAATCGTAACATGTCTTGTTAATTTTGACGTAAGAGATGGGATAGTTTTATATTGTTTCTGGTGTTGACTTGTACTTGTCTCCCCCCCTCTCTCTTCCTATTATTCTGACGGTACTTGGCTAGTTACTTTTGTCTCCTCATTTGATCTCTTCTTCCTCATCATTACTACAAATACATGTACTACTACTAGAGTCATCACTAAGGAGACCATTTCCTCATTCTTTTCTCTTTCAACCGAGAGAGTTTGGCTCAAGGAGGCATATCCAGCAGAAAAAAAATGGTGAATTGTTTGTACTACAAAAGTCTGTTGTAGGGAAGATTGACGGGTTTGTAAAATTCTCAGAGGCTAAAGATTGCTTGGAATTCATTCATGGACAAATACAAGAGACTCATTAAGATCACAAAAGATTCATTTCAAATGAGATTCCACTCATTACTCATGTACATACATATATGCCTGTAACTTTATTTTAAAAGTCAACAAGAATATTAATAAAATGTATATGATATGTCAGTGGGCGTAAATGAAGATTATAAGGTGCTACACAATGTGTATGCTTTGTGATGTAATCATCTTCTTATGATCATCATTACAATCAAATTTTTAATCTTGGAAAAGTCCACACGCAAATGTTACATAAGGGAGTTTATCTATACGACTAGAGGCTAAGAACTTGACTAGGTAAAAGGATTTTGACACCAATTATTAAAATTTTTAACTAAGAGACCAAAACCAAAGGCTTTATTTCTTCATGGTATAAAGTTTTTAATTTAAATGACAGATAAAAAAATATTCCAGTACATGAGACTTTCTTTATCTTTTAAAACAGTTATAAAATTTACATAAAATAATATTATTTGCATTTACTGTATTTATATGTGAAAATATTTATTTGTTTTAATCAAAAAAATTATTTTTAAATGTTAAAACCATTTTTAAGCTACAGATAGACTTTAAAAATTTTGTTATGTAATTGAGAATAAACTAAATAAAAAAGGTTAGACTTGAGCCATATCACAATGTTCGTGCCATCACCCTTTAAACAATTTAAAAGTCCAAGCATCCGTACAAATACTAGCTATGTATAACTATAGTAAAGTGAGTAAGGTTGAATGAGATTCTTTTAACTTTGACAAACGTTTTTAAAAGATTATAGACAAGACAATTTCTCAAGTTCAAAATCTTTAGTCGAGTTACACAAAATGTCCATTGCACTCTCTAGGGAACAAGTAAAAATGGTCATCTGGTTAGAGATAGAGAAGACTGTACATTTTATTAAATTCTATTAGCATTACTAATAATAATAATATAATATATTACAAGCTTTTCACCTCTATTCCACAGATGCATTTCAAGCCTCTCTCTCTCTCTCATAAGCTTTTGTCACATCACCCAAAAATGATCCTTTTAAATCCTACTGGGAGTGAGGGCTACAAGTTGACGCTGTCTCTCTCTCTCTCTCTTGTCCCTTTCAAAAAAAACTAAAGTTGTGCTCAAGTTCACACAAAATGTACAGTCGGAGAGAGCACATTGGCATTGACACTTGAATATGAAAAAATAATAAGCCTGGACGTATTGTTAACATTTTTAGGAGGAGGAGGGAGGAAGTTTTGTCATCTCTCTTTACATGATCCACAAAGATTTTGATACATAAATATAAATACATACAAAAATAATATATATTTTAAAAGAGGACATGAGTAGCTACAAAATGATTCTTTTTTTAAAAAAATTCTAACTTTAATTCTAAACATCCCCTCTTATTTTCATTCATACAATTTAAGTAGAGAATTCCAAGAGGAATCTTTATTGCAATTCTTTTTTTATATATTGTGTAGCGTGTGTTGTTAGAAGGAAGCATATGGTTTGTGAATTTTAAGGGTGTTGTCCTATACTAAAACTACACACATCTCCCCCCTCTTTTTTGTCTCATACAAAAATACAGTGTACAGATACAAAGTTGGGGGATGCTTATTTGAGCTAGATTCTAATTCAATCTGTAAAACCTCGTCCTTCTCTCTTATGTACTTTGTAATTGTACTCGTACATTGTACAATCCAGTTGATTGTGATGCACACACGCAATTGTAATGGCATATGGTCAAATCCTACGCATTAAATACAAAATAAAAAAATCTCCATGTAAAGTCTGCGTTGGTGTTTTTTTTAGTCTTGGTGACACTCTGAAATTTGTCCACTGTCCCCTGGCACTTTTTTTTATTATTAGTAGTCACCAATTACATGTCTGCATTTCGATTTGAGATAATCACCACTCATGCCATTACCACTAATAAAGTGCTTTGAATTTACATTCACAAAGAGAGAGAGAAAGATTTTTTTTCAGTAGGCGAGAGAACCCGTTCATCCTCATCCTTATCATCCCTTATTTATTATATGATTAGTAGTAGTCCTACACGTACTTGTCTCTGTGTGTGTACTATGGAACCCCCGTTACAAATTGTGGAATTATACATGTGACAAGATTTTATCTTGATTTGCATATTATTTTTTTACATCAAAATAAATGCAGGATTTTTTTATCCGAAAACAGTTATAATTTAGGGAATCTCCTGCTTCTGTGTGTAATTTTTGAGAGTGAGTGGGTGAGAGATCATGAATGATCAAAATATTTTATTTATTGAACCAAAAGCTCTTAATTTTATTATTACAAATACTACAGATAGAAATTTATTTGTATTTGTTTATATGGGATGAAAACAAGATTACCGGTAGGAAAATAGTAATGGTGGTTTTAGTGACTCAATTTGACTCTGGCTATTTTTTTGGGCTAGATTATGGGCTAGTGGTTGAATAATAATAGAGAATGTTGTGTATTACACATATAGTGAAGGGTTTTACACTTATTTGTACAAGTTTGTCAGAGTCAATTTGTTCATATAAGAGAAATTTTTATTGCGTGGACGTGTTTCTTGTTTGTATTTACATGGTAAAATTGTAGTTGTATGTAGTAGTAGGACCACTTGTGTCATAAAATGAGGTGGTTGCGGTTCTCTTTAAGAACCACCATGCCTCCATTTCTTTTTTACATGTGGAAGTCTACATTGGATATAATCAAAGTCAATCAATAGACACCAAAACATGATTCAGCGGCTCTGGCTTTTGCCGTTTTTTTTCTTTACTCTTTTTATTGTAAATTATATTGGAGAAAATTAATATTCAAATTCACATTCTTCTCTCTCTCTCTCTAGTCCATATCTGTGTGTTTATTTACGTATACTCAGATGTACAAAAAATATAATATGGGCCAACAATTTTTTATATATTTAAAATGGAGCATGTGTGTTCCATTGCCAATTCTACATCTGTAGATAACTGCAAGGGGAGGGAGGGAAAGGATGTGAGAATGGAAATGGATGTGCAGTTTGGCAATTTATGCACAAAAAATTCAAAACTGCAAAATTACCCACATCCCAACCCAAACAAATTTAGATATTAGATATAGCCCAGTGTTAAATTGGTATCATGCTGTATCTCTCTCTCTGTCTACTATAGAAATGTGTAATGTTTCCTAATTACATTAGTGAAATGAGTGGATAAATAGCGTCAAAGTGACAAAGATATAAAAAAATTGGGGATAATCAGCTACTGGGTTAACGTAACCGGATGAAAGGTAAAAACATTATTGGTTTGAAGAAGTATCAAAAAAATAGATATGGTGAATATATAGAGATGTGTACAAAAGAGAGAAGTGGTATCAATAGAGTTGGGCGTGTCGGACTTGACGATCCGTTAAAGCGTATAGGAAACTCTGAGATATTCTAGATATAAACTTTTCTGTATATTCTTTACATAAAAAAACGTACAGACACAAATACACTTTGGCGGAAGGTACTTGTTGCATAATTGTATGGCATTCCTTTTATTTACCTGATCACTAGGGATAAATCATTTCTTTGTTTTCTTTTTTTTTCTAGTCATGACATTACCAATTTGACTTCATTGTGTACATATTTAGTTGAATTTTTATTTTTATGTAACATGTGTGAACAAAGAGCGACAACTAATTTGATTTAATTGAAATGTATTGACAACACGTAGGATCATTAGGTATTAGGTTGGTTGTGTGAAAAAATAGGGAAATTATTTATATCTCAAATTACACATAACTTGGGGCTCAAAAAATTAAATAACTTTACCACAATCAAATTACATTATTTGAATATTTTTGAGAGTTCATTAAATCTATGAACATTTTTATGCAAATATAAATAAAAACAATGCAATACGGTAAAAAATTGTACAGATTTTATTTAGTGACTGTATATTTGTACGTTTAGGTAGTTTAGTTATGTATGTAGGTACTCGCCCAAAAATTACAGTCCTTTTTTGTACAAGAATTTGATTCATTTTATATTAAATTGTACATGTAGAGTAAAATGGAATGAAATTGAAATAGTTGCCATTGAAAATGAATTGAAATATATTATAGCATGTATAGGTATAATAATAGAGTAAAATTAAGCGTGAAAATGGAGGTAGTTCATATCCAATACATAGATAAATACATATAGAAGAGATTTAATAAGATACCGGCATTTGTATTTTATTAGACGGAGTCTTTAAAGATTTCAATTGGTTATGAGCATAAAAGTTATATATCTGTAGGGAGAAAATGGGGCTCTTTCATTTCCGACTCAAATTAGAAGAAATGATTGTAAATATCTGAGTAGAGGGTTGTATTTATTAAAATGAAAAGACTTGAACCTACTCATCCGTCTCTTCAGTTACTTGTACAGATACATCTACACAATTCCTCTCTTCCCGCATCCCCTCTCTCTCTCTCTGGAATGGTGTAGACACCTTTTTTGTTCAAGAAACCACAACAAAGTAGAGCCACTTTAACACACATAACACATGTACAAGTAGTATAAGCTATATTTGAGGTTGTGTCTATGTTTCTACAGTTTGTACTGATCTGATGATAGTACGGGTAGAGATAAAATGAATGAAAATAAGATACTGGGCAACCTTTTCTTTTTGGTACATGTGAATGTGAATAAAATTGAATCTGAAAAATGGAAGCAATTGCCCTAATATTCATCCTTACGTATTTTGACATAAAAATGTTAGAATGAATATTCCACCTCTTTGTATGGGCCCAGCCAACATATTTATCTGTACAAATTAGTGAAGAAACTCCAAAGTTAACATTGTGCACAGAATCAAGGAGTACAAAACCAAAAGAACGAGAATGAGAGTCTTCTTAAACTTTTTATCCATGGAATAAAATGGAGAAGAAGCAGGTGCTGGTGTTGAGCCTTCTGTACTGGGGGAGTCAGCTGGTGAGCGGAGGACAGAAGAGGAAGAGAGAGAGAAAAAAATGGAAGGAAAAGAATGACCTTCCTCCGTTTTCTTCTCAAATAGAAAAATATAAAAAAGGGTTTCTCATTATTTGTATCTCTCTCTCTTTCTTAACAAACAACAAGAGAGGTTGCACGCATCCTCCATACTCTTTGTTGGGTTATTATAACCAAAATAAAATTGAATAAAATATTTAAGGAGACATTGAGCGGATGTCTGGCTTTTCTTTTCTCATGTCTTCACTCTTCGTATTGATTATATGCACCATGCATTTGTGTTGTTTCTTGTAAACAGAAAAACTCCACCACAATTCTTTTTTTATATTTTATTATGCAAGCTAACAACAACAACTAACTCCCAAGAATAAGAAACGTAAAGTTTTTTTAAAACATAAAAACTGTATGTACTGCCACTGTAAAACAAAGTCTATGGACTAAAGAGTAGACACGAGAGAGGGGAAGGGGGGAAGGGATAAAACCGGTGATTAATTATTCAAAATGGCATGTACCTGAGTTTTAAATTCACTCCACAATAAATATAAAGGCCTTCTTGTTCAACGAGAACACGCAAGAGACGAATCAAGTGCAACTTGAATGTCTTCAGTTGTTTTTTTTGCCAATATCTGTAATTATTTTTCTCTCGTCTCTTCTTTTGTTTAAAAAATATAATATGCTTGCTCCTGCTCTCGTTCTCGTCTCCCGTATAACGTGTGAATCAACCCATTTATTAGGAGTTGACAAGCCAAGTTGGCCATCCTTCATTACGTTATTGCCATTCTACCCAGTAATTTTGCAATTTAAAACTTTTGATTTATTGAAAGATTAAAAAAAACAAAAGAGGGAAAAAAAGCGGAACTACTTGTGCATTTATAAATTATTTAACCATTTTTAAAATTATTTGACAAAAAAATATTAATTTTTTTTCCAAGTACTCCAACAAGAACTCCACAGCGGTCCTTGTGTGGAGTTGGAAATTTTATTCATAAATATTTTTTGAATAGAAACATGTACAGAATTTGGCAGTACGAATACACATAGAGATATTTTTTTACAACTAAAAACTCCACATAAAGATTAAGTTTCTCCACAGAGAGAGAGAGAGAGAGAGAGATGCGGTTGATGATGATTTGGTAAAGTTTTAAAAGGTGAATATGGTTCTGCTCTGTAAGATGAATATAAATAAATGATGCTCATAATAGTGTCTCTAATAACAGTAATAAGTATCGTATGGGGAATACGATAGACAGGGGCCAAGATGAAGGAAATCTTAAAAAGGGAGATGGTGTGTAGGGAAGAATATTAAGATGATTATTACTTATATAATAATTATAATAATGGAATATTATCTCTCTCTCTCTCCACATAATCTACGTCATCATATCTAACCCTTCTGGTTTTTGTCCAATGGAAATGGAAATGAGTGTTCAGTCTGAGTGTGTCTCAGTGGTAGGGCACATTGAAAAATTATTTATTGTGAGGAGGAGGATTTATTATAATTATATTATGAATGATGATTATGAGCGTGAAAACTCTAATCATAAAATATTACAATAATAAAATGTAAATGTGTACAACTGTCTCTCTCTCTCTAAGAAGAAGGAACGAGGATCTAGATAACAGTAACGGGGATGAAGATGAGGGAGAACTAACAATTGGAGGAAGTTAAACGGCTCTTACACAAGAAACTCAAAAAAACAAATTTTTTTGCCGTTTTATCCCCATCACGCTAATCTTTAGGTAAATGACAAAGAAGCTTCTCTCAAACTTTCCGTTTTTTTCTTTCAGTTTCAGCACCTTCACATTAACAGAGAGAGAGAGAGAGAGAGGTGCACACACAAAAATCAAAATGAAATTATGTAAGAGGCAAATTTGCTAAAGCGTTTTAAACTCTTCGTCTTTATCGTTGAGTCTTTTGTGTTTATTTGTGTATGAGTTTTAAAAGAAAAAGAATGTGGAAATAAAAAAGAGGAAAGAATTTCCTCGTCAATGTTCCTTTTGACTTGATTTAACCATTCAAAAAAATGGATGGATGGATATGGATGGAAGACTTGTTGAAACTGTAATGTAAAGCTTGGTGGTTGTTTATGTCTTATGTACATACATGATGAATGCTTCACTTAACGTATAATTGATTGGCGCTGATGAGGTTTTTTCTTGTCAGAACCCTCACAATGCGAGTTGAAGAATTCAACAACAAAAAAAAACTTTACTATTTTTTGCAACCTTTACTAAACTTCACTATACGGTTTAGCTAATGCTTTTCTATTTGGTTGAATAGCTCATGCTCATGTGACTTGAGTCGTTTTTTCTTTTTCTTTTTTTTTGCTTCAAAAAAGTTTACTGTGAGTTTATTATAGAGTTCGTGGTCTGGGCCTCTTTCTTTGATTTTTATTTTATTTTTTTACAAATAAATTTTTACACTATAAATATTTTGTACAATTAAAATAACAATTAAAATACTTATAAAGAATTTCTTATAAAAATAAATAATTTTATGGAATACTGAAATGGCTAAAAATTAAAAAAAAATTTCTTTATTTTTTAAAAAATATGGAACAAGTATAAAATACTTGAAAAATGCCAATAGTTTAAATTAACTTTGTTATATTTTTCAAAGAGTAAAAAAAGGCGAGAGAGAGAGAGAGAGAAAAAATAAATTTACCTGAAGGTTGAAAATTTTGAAAATCTTGAGAAAAAAAAATTTGTTAGAGACTACTATGGAGTGCAACCTTTAAGTTTTTTTTTCAACTTCTTCATATTTTTTGACAGCTCCAAGATGCTCTCCAGACTGTAATAATCTTCATAGTCTCTTTTTTTTCTTGTTAAAAAAAACTTTTTTTTATATATAACTAAAGTTCAAGTTTTTTTTAGCCTACAAATATGGAATTCTATAGACAAAAAAAACTAAATTGATTGTTATTACCCAGCCGTGCTGTGTCTGCATATATCCAACATGCATTCTACATCCTCATCCTTGTGGGTGACAAAGTTTTCTTTTTTAGTGAAACTGTACCCCACAAAAAAATGGAGTCAAGTGTTTTAGCCTACACTGTACAGATGCTTTATCTTTTTTAGAGTAAAGACAAAAAATACTTTTTTTTTTACAAATAATTGCACTACCACCGCCTTCCTCCCTATTTTTTTTTGAACCCCTTCAGAAAAGATGCAAAAGTTGGTTTTGGAGAATCGAGAGACAAAATAAATAATGAACCCTCAAAGTTTATGTAAGGGAGACAAAGTATGTTGGAAATAAATTTTGAAAAAAAGAATAAAAAGAATTCTGAGAATGTTTTAAATTTTTTTCAAAAAAAAAAGTTTTTTAACTCGACAACCTTCTATAAATTTTTTTTGGCTATTCCTATCGCCCAGTAAAAAAAACCTTTGTTTCTTGTGTACTCTTGTATATGAAAATCATAGTCCTCGTTAAAATGTTGTAGATTGTAGTGCAAGTGGTTTTGGTGGCAGACAGTAGCCGGGACAAGTTTTTTCAAATGGGGCCCCAAGCCCTTCCACTGTACTAGAGAGAACCAAAACGAGTAGTTATGTGTCCTTTCAAGTTTTTTGACCAATAAAAAAATCCATTTTTTTATATTAAACTCTAGTTTTTTGAATTTTTTCAAAAATCAAAACAATCCGCCGCATACCAATCAGAGTAATAGAAATCAATTGAGTATATTTAAAAGTGGCGTACATATTCATTTTTATTTGTATTTGGCAGGAGCCAACAAGATGAATAAAAAAAACAATTGGATAAAACCAGTTGCACCCGACTTTTTACAACTCTACACTTTCAAAATGTGTGTGTGTGTGTGTGATGAGTCGGTTAAATGCTTGTTTCGATTCACAATGTCTGACAGACTCCTCGTCTTGTATTTTTTTTATTGTCATGCTGCGCACCTGATGACAACTGTCATATTATCATGTGTCATTTTTTGCTGTACTTCAAAACAAAAAAAAAGATGGTGGAATCAAGATGGGCCTCTACAAGTTGCAAGCTGCATAAGATGCACATGTTGTACATGAGGAATGACAATGACATATTTTATAATAATTATATACAATTAATATAACATTCTAGACAAACCTACCGCTATCCATTTTTTTGTGGAGATTTTGGGGGGTCTATAAATGTTCGACTTGTATTACTATCTGTACAGTGTACAGAGATAGGAATACAAAAAAGAGAATAAATTTTGAAAGTAAAAGGTGAAAATACATATCGCTTACATAATTAAAGTCAGAGGAACAAGAACAAGAAAAAAGAGAATTACCAAATCAAAAAAAGGGCCAGTTTGACGAGAGACTTTATAGTCTTGTGTCTCTTGTCTATTATTACAAAATATGCGTTTCAAAACAAAAGTTATTATTTTGAGTGGTGGTGGTGGTGACTGAGAATTCAAAATGAAAATGAAAACTTGTTTAATTTTTTATTCCTTTAATTCAAAATGTACAAGTCCAGAGGATTTTCACTTTTGTGTCAAGTGAAGAGAGAGAGAGAGAGTAGGAGCAGATGGTTGAAATGGCCAAGAGATATAAAAGAAGGACATGAAGATACACACTTTTGAAAATCAAGTAGCTTTTATAGTAGTTTATCTGTAACTAGTGCAATTGCAGTGGCAGTGGCAGTAGCAATGGTGGGAGAAAGAGAGACGACGAGACTCTCCGAAATTTCTGATCTCAACTTACGATAGGAATGATTGAGTATAAAACACACTGGACCAAATTACGGAGAGATAAATGGATGGCAATGCAATAATATTTTATACATAATATGTATTCACTACCAACTTTTTTATATGTACATTTTATACATAAGCGTCCCCTGCTTGTTCTAAACCATAAAAAAATATTTTCTCAACTGTTGCAATCCCCATTTTCTTAACCTCATTAACTACACAACTCAAGTTGGATCTACTATTGTGAGATAGTTTGACTGGATATGAGTCCATTGCAAAAGGAGAGAGAGAAAGAGCGGTGATTTTGGAATTATAATTGAATTTGGAATTTCACAGTTGTTTCATTTAATCTTGTGTTAAAATCACAACTAGTCCATAGATAGGTATCTCAACTTATAATGTCTTCCTTCTTGCCATGAGTGATGGCTGGATAAATTGTCTTGAATATTTTACTTTTTTTATATCTGCAAGTACCCTCTCTAACCCTCCATTTGGGACAATCAGCATGTTCCCACAGTCGTCACACTGTTCCATCCAAGCATAAACTAATTAAGGTTGTACGTACATGTACATAGAGCTGCATTCATTTTACTCTCCAGACTCCATTCCTGTTTTTTGTGTCCATGAGACAGACAATTTACGATCAGTAATTACAGGACAGTTAAAAAATTGTAATAAAATTCTCAACTTTATCATAATTTTTTTTTTTTCATAAAGATAATATTTTAATCATATCTAAACTAAAATATAAATTAGTCTAATATTTTTTACCTTATGAATGTACAAATTTATCTTGTAGTGATATTCAAGGTAATAATTGTACAATAAAATATTTCTTTACAAAAAAAAACAAATTTTTTACCTGCATCTATTTAAAGAGAAAAAAATGAGGGGGAGGAGAGGGGATGGAGGGAGTCAACAAAATTTCACGGTGCAAATAAAAATAACTGCTCAAGAATATAACTCTAAAAAAGATGTGCTCTGCTACACTTTTTTGTCAGTTACAATTCTCAAATTTTGTAAGGGAATAAATATAAAGAGAGAAATATTTTTGGAAAAACTTTTATATGAGCTGAGAATAATAATGTAAACTCTTTTTTTTCTTTCTTTTGTCAATAATCACGCTTCATGGAGTCAGAGCCCTTCTCATATTTTTTAATAGGCAAGGCAATACTTTGGTCTCTCAATCTCTCTCTCTCTCTCTCTCTCTCTCAACATGTCACTTTACTATTATTAGTATATTGCTTTAATAATATATTATACTATTTTTTATGTACATGAAAATGCATTGAGGGAATCCTGTCGTCTGTAGTTGTTGCAGCGGTTGGGTGAGAATTTGATGCTTCTTTTTATATTTTTGTGTTATGTATAGACTCAAAGTTGCAGAAGAATTAAGAAAAAAAAACTTTTTTATATATTTTTTTCTATGAGAACTTTTATGTACATACAAGTGTACAAGTTTATAGAGATGTCTATTTCATATTTACCAAATCTTTTTTTTTTTCTCTCTCTCTCTAGACAGTTTGTTATTTTCCAAACTCTACTCCCAACTTGACTCCCGTCGAGCGGGAAATTATGGCGGGAGTCTCTCT
>JAQIVZ010003348.1:0-14518 GCA_034700945.1 Arrhopalites spinosus
CTGATGGGTTTAGGTCTTTTTGCTTTAGGTCAATTGTCTTTAGGTCTTTTGGTTTTAGGTCAATTGACCCATCACGGATTCTGCTGATGAGACACACATCTTCAAGCTCTCTACACTGTTAGCGTCTCTTGTCTGTACAAATTTTTGAATTTAATTTTCCCTCTTGCAATATAAAATAATTTAATCGGTTTATAAGGCCGAAAAGTGAAAAAAAAATTTATAGTGTCATTTCCACTACCATTTGGTAATACGCGCACGAGACTGGAATTTTGGACTGAAAAGTAATTTTTTTGTTCCAGAACAGCGATATATGTAAAATTCAAAACTTTTGAATTTTATATTTATTAATATAGGCTATATTATATAGGTAATTTGAAATGACTCACTTCCAACTAGTCCTTTTGTGACGAAAAATAAAAGTAAATATCCATGAATTTTATATTAATAAAGCCATTTGAATTTTTTTTGTACTATTGAACTTCAAACTTCAACTACATGATAAATGAATTTTTTTGTAGTTGACATGACCAACTGGAAAAACAAGAGAGGAATTAAATGACAATTTAAAATGAACACAAGTGTTCCTTTATTTAACATCTCACCATGTCATGATGCATAACTAAAATGAATTTTTAAAATTCAAGTTTACAATAAATTAATTTTCTCAAATATCTAAATCATTTACGTCATCAACAAAAATTAATTGTCTCATTTAATCATTTAAAGGCAATTCAAATACATAAAATCATTTGAATCATTCAACTTGTTCATCATGGGCAGGAATACTTTTTTGTTCCAAATAACATGTACACTCTTGACCTTCATGGGGTCACAAAATCGCCTTGGAGTTGTAGCAGGTAAATAATGTGCAGAACTTACCCTAAAAAATTCTAAATTTCATCAACTCACTAGTAAATTCTCGTTTAAAAATTTCCTAATTTTTTTTATAGAATTTTCCGAATGTGGACAAGACGAGGATTGGATTCTTTACAAAGATGAAAAATGTATCAAAATAGTTAATAAAATTGTCACCTACAACGACGCCAAGGATATTTGTATTCATGACAGTCTAGAAATATTTCCAATTCTAACTGTAAATTCAACAGAAGAAGAAACATTCTTAACCCAAACCGTATTCAACCAAAGGGGAGTCGATGATGACATCTGGCTTGGTGCACAGCGTTCCTCCAATGGCGTTGATTTTGAATGGTCCGATAGAACAAAATTGGGCTACTCCAATTGGAAGAAAGATCATCCATCTTCAAACATCAAAAGGAATTGTACCATGATGGACACCCACGGATTGTGGACAGACGTCTCGTGCTCCAAAAGGAATTTGGTGGTGTGTCAAAAAAGACAGAAATGGTCTCCAGAGTACGTTCAACGTATTGTCATGAATCAACGAAAAGAGATGCAGAATTCCCAACGAGTCATTTTTGATATGCAATCACAATTAAATAACTCTCAACAAGTTATTTTAGACCTCAAAAAAGAATTAAGTACTGTGAAAACGTTTTATGGGTAATATTTTGAGTACTTTTATTTAAATTATTTTTATTTTCTAGGTCAAATGTCAAATCTTCAAAACTCTGTCAATCAACTCATCCCAAAGGTGTCTCGTCACGAAATTCTGCTTGGTACCAAAGGTAATTTGAATTTTATAATTTCAAATTACTGAACAGTTAAATTATAATAATTGTAATTTAATTTAGAAATCGGTTGGTTTCCCGCCAACGATGCTCGAATTCCTGGACAGAGTTTCCTAGCCAATGGAGGGACTAAGTCTCAACCGATTTATGTTGCCCGGGCACGATTCGGCCGGTCTATGATTATTGGGAAGCTAGTGAGCAAGGAAATATATGCTTACATACCGTACAAGGGAGGGGAAAAGTTCATGATAGAATATGAGGTAAGATAATTAACATTAAACATTAAACATTATATTTTATCTGATTTTAATCATGATTAAGGTAATGGCAGCCTCACCATCTGACGTGTCATGGGTTCCATTTTCAATGACCCCCACAACATGGAATTTATCTCAAGCTGTTCCTGGAGGATTCACTGAGAATGGAGAGACCCTTTATGTTGGCAGATTTTCTCAAGAGGGCCGTTTTACGAGTACGGGAGGTGTTAACTTGAATCAGGGACGACTGTACGCGTCCTATGGTGGTGTTGAATATAATTTCACTTCTTTTGACATTTTAATTGTCAATTAATTTGAGGGAATTACTAATTTACCAAAAAAAACATTCGTCTCAGATTATGAATTCGTTCTAATTTTTTGTTCAAATATACACAACCAATTGAGTGATTACATTTTCTAATAATTTTCCAATAAACACAATTAGAATAAATGGCCATTGAAAAGTTGTCAATTTCAAAGTAATTTTTATTCATCCTTAATTTTTCAAAATTTGTCATCTCACTTTTCCTGAAATCGCTCATTACGTAATGGAAGGACACTAACCTAGAAATCCAATTTTCCAAGGATGTCAAATCCAAATGCAAGGATATGACTTTCAAAAAGGTCACAATGTTCATTACAGGTCAGAATGATCATTGCCATGACCATGGCCAACACACGTCATCAATTTCTCAACGACTTCTTCTTGATATTGGTCACAACATTGGACCAAATGTTTTTTTATTTGATAGTACACTATTGACATTTCGTGTCTAAAAAATAGAACCACAATAATTTAGTCTAGGTTCAGCCAGACCCAAGACAGAGGAAAATATTTTTAAAATGAGAGAAAGGATAATAATGTTAAATATAGAATTAAATGAAAAATAGTCAACAGGACAATTTATAAATGAAAGCGTCCCATTCAAGTAAAATTGAAGGATAAAAGATGCCCTCTTGACCCCCTTGCAAATCCAAATTCTTCCACTTGTTGGCCCATTGGCTCCCTGTATAAAAATAGTTGTGACAAAACAGTGGGACGATACACATCACACACAAACAACCATTCAAAGTGCGCAGTTTACAGCTCTTGTTTTTGCCAATGTTAGCCATTAATTAAACTCTATTAAAATTAATTTATTTTCCTCTCCCACTAATCACCACTTCCGCCCTCTCGTTTTTCTATAACCCACTTCAACTGGGTGAGTCTTTAGTATTTTTCAACCCTTTAAATAAGCCGGAGCACCACACAAGAAATAGCACAAACGAAGAAATTATTAATTTTGAATAATTATTTCACATAGAATGAAGACATTTTTCATTATTTTGGCCCTTCTTGCTATCCTTGGATTGGCCTATGGATGGTGCCCACCATGGAAGAGTGGGAGTAACGTTTACATGTGCAAGGATACGGGAAAAAGAAATTGTCAAAATGTGAACAGTGGCGACGCCTGCATCAATTTGAGTGGGGGGCCCTTCTATTCGGGGTATACGGGAGGAGGTCATCGGTGTACTGTTTATGATTACAATGGCTGCAAGGGGCGGAGCTCAAAAGTCGACAGAGGGGGCGTCACTCGATTCCAACACAGTGCCAAATCTCTCAAGTGTCCCTGTGTCTAAAACTCAAATATTTTCTGGCCTCACCCGGCAAGTAGATGGCAGTACAATCCCAATCAAATATTCTGTTTAATTTATTTAAGTGAATAATTAATTTTTACTATTTTTTTCTTGAACTCCTTTTAAATAATTATTTTTATAATTAATTTAAATTAATTATAAAAAATATAGTCTGTAGACTTAGAATTATGTCCACCATTTTGAAACTGATTTTTTTTGACATTAATTTCCAATTTAATTTAATTGCAATTATTTCTCGTCACTACTATATTAATATTTTAGTTTAATTTTCAATTATTTTAATTTTGTTATTTGTTAATATAAGTAACAAATGAATTTGTATTATTAAAGTATTCCATTTTGTAAATGGAGTTTTGAACAAGTCAACAATTTTTTTTTCTCGTCTTCCATTTTGTGTAAATGGCAATTTAACTAAATTGTCCGTTATGTGAATATAATTATTTTTAACTATTTTGTTTGTTATTACATTAGACGTAGATTGAAGCCCAACTGAAAATAAACCCATTTTTTTGGTGCGTCATTTAAATGACGTACACATTGTACCAAATTTTTTTTGCTAACTTAATTCCCATTTAAAAAAATGAATAATTATCCTTTAAAATATTACATGACCATCTCATGGATTAATGGTCTTTTTCCTTTGGCTAGTTTAAATCCAATTAAAATTCCACTTAAAAATTTGACCATTTCCCACCATTTTGCCACTGCTTACTCAATTTTTTGTGCTTTATTTTCAGTGTTTCTTGCCATTGATTATATGTTTTCTAATCCCATTAATTATATTTCAAAGTCAAATAAACTAAGTCATTATATTTTAAATTATGCTAATTGGATTAGCCATTTTTCAATTGACTTTTGTATTAGATTAATTGCTTTAATTGAAAGTAAAAATATTTTAATTTTAATTAAAAATTTGGACTCGGTTTGGCATCAACAATATTTTCGTCCTCCTTCAAAATTGTTTGTGGTGAAAATTCCGCCATTTAAAAATGTCGGCGAGTTTCAAAATCCGGGGGTTTCTAATTCTCAATTAAAATATTTAATTGGACTTGCGATTTTAGGTGTTTTAACCGTAATTAAATATTTACATTCAAATGTAAGTTATGTGTATTTTAAAAATTATTTAAGTTTTACCACAACTGTACTGCCTAATGATGACGCCATCTTTGAATTTGGTTTTGTTTTTTTCTCCTCGTGGATGGTCCTAGTCTCAAATTATGTTGGGATTGTTTTCATTGTTGTTTTTGGATTGACCTTAGGGCAACTTCATGAAACTGTTTGTGCTAATTATTTAAGTAAAATTAAATTCTTCACTAATTTCAAAATGAACCCGGTACTGGGGCTGCAAAATGTAAATAGTTTGGAGCGGGAAGAAATTAATTTTGAAAATAAAATGCTGGGATGGGTGACAGAAGCGGAAAAAATGAAAGAAATGTTTTCATTGATTAATAATTCAATTAAAATTTATACAAGGGTGGCGGGAAAATTTGGATTATTTGTAGTTGCTGAAGCAAGTTCAAAAATTGTTATTGGCGTCATTGGGGCCACTTTGGGACTCAAGTTTGAAATGTTGACGTTAGGAGTGACTGGTTTCATTTCTTTAAGTTTTGTGGCCAATTTTGGATATTTTTTGGAGCTAAAGGTGATTGAATTGTGATGATCTTTTTTTTAAATGTTAAATTAGAATTTTTGTTTGGTGGTTTTATTTTAATTTTAATTGTGTTCAATTTAATGATCAGTTTAATGAAAATCTTGATGGGGTGAGCGATGGACAAATTGAAGGATCGATTGCGGTGGCTGATTTCAATCAAAATCGAGAAATGAGGGTAATTAAATTAAACATTTTGTCTTGCTAATGATAATTTTGATTATAATAAATATAATTAATTATTAATGGTGAAAATAATTTGTAGAAAATAATTAAAATGTGGGGTAAACTTGGAGAATGGATGTCGAGACCAAAATTTAATTTAACTGCGATGGGATTATTTTCAATTAATCGCACGACTGTGCCATTGGTAAGACTAAATTAATTTTGATTTTAAATGCGAATGAGAAATTAAATGTTGTTAATTTAAATTAAATTATAATTTGTAAGGTATTTGGTACGGTGATGACAATGTTTATATTTTTATTTCAACTTGCCGCCACCGGAAATTGAGACATGGGATGCAGAGGTCAATCTGGGAAAGGGTTCAATTTATCAAGGAATGGTCGGATTGGTTTGGAGTAGAAATTAATTAAATGTCATTTAAATTATACCTATGTCAAGTCAAGCTTTTCAAAAATAAATAACTTTTTTTCAAAGACAAGTGGCAATTAAGGTTATTACATAATTTAATGACGAGTCCCATGAAATGATCAAAATAATTATGAAATATTACAGTACTGAAATGAATTCCAAAGCTAATTAAGTTGTAAACTAGCCCAATTTTATATAGTGCTCCGTTGGAGCGGGATGATCCCGTCTCGTCCCAATCGGGACGATGTCAGTGAAGTTATACCAGCGTTCCACAGTATGCCCCAGCATTTTTTTGTGTTTACTCGGATTGCCATGAAACTTAATAGGTTGACGTAAGGCACTCAAATATACAATCGTAGACTTACAGAGACCGAATCGGCCAAGCCCCAGGTGAAAAAATTAATAACCGGGTATTTTCATAAATTTTTGACGGTATGGCCCAGCACTTTTTTCACAAATTTTCAACACATTTATTTTAATTACTTAATAATTTGAATAAAAAGTTAAACAACAGATCAGAACTACGACCTAATGAAAAACCCGGGTAATTAAGGGTAAGCCTATCTCCCCAATGAATACAATGATGGGTAAAAGGAGACAAAGTGCAATGATGTTAAATGGGAGATGAATATCAGAGTCAATGAATGAAAGAGGTTTAAATGATTCTAATGTCTCATCAATATAATTTTAATTATTCCCTCCATTCGAATTCTCCTTCCTTGCAAGTTGAATTCCGTCCCACTTTTCCCAAAGCCAATAAATCCCCGAAGTCATCAAAATTTGCATTTGATCCTTGAGAATGGTCGGCCTATAGCTCAAAATTCCACTCATGATGGAGAACCCTTTGTGGGTCATATAAGAGTCGTCTAAAATGGGTCTATTATGTGAATATTTTAGAGACGGACGTTTCTTCATTAAAATTTTGAAAATATTCCAGTACTTTTTGAAATTTTCTTCCCTCATCAAAAACACGGTTCGCAATCCCTCCACCTTGCCTCCACTCAATTTACCAAGGATTAACTTTGGTAATTTTGACAGGCATGTGGTGCGAATGAAACTTAGTTGCTTCTCGAGTTTTGCAAGATCTTGGCACGCTTTAAATTGTCCGCATTCTTCGTTGGCCCTACAAACCACGTGACAGGCATCTCGGGATGCAGCCATCATTTTTCGAAGAAGAATGCCGAATTCTATCCGCCAAAAAGCAATCGTTTCGATATGTCGACAAAATTCAAGCGGAGGATTTGTATTGTTCTCACAATCAAGACAATCTAGTCCTGGTTGAGTGTAGTACATCATAAAGTCTCCCGTGGTGATAAGGTCAACTAAATATTTCCAGTCTGTCTCAAATGGAATGGACAGCGCATACTCAGAGTGAATCATTCCTCTGAATGCATTCGTCAGAGTTACTCCTATGATGAGCCAAAATCCCAGAATTATTTTGCAAATTCTTTTAATCCCCAATTTTGTACTATTGGTTGGAATCGAAATCGAGCTCGAATTCGTTAATCCAGCAGCAACAGGAATTTCCTCAACCTGTTCCAACAATATTCGATATATCCAAAACAAATTCGAGAGGACTAATTCGACCAATGAGATTCCATTTTGGTCATGATTGGTCAGTCCCGAACCCTAAAGTTTAAAATTCATGGTCAAGAATATGGCTGACCCAATGATGGAGAGGATGAGTAGTATCCAAAGAGTTGACTGAAATGGAGTGACATAAATGTCTAGTGAGGACTTGACCCGTTCAACTTGATCCGATGTGATGAATTTATATTTTTGTTGGCCTGTCATGATCCATTCTGATTTTAATATGTAGTACTCTGGAGGTTGAGTTCCGTAGATAATATACCAAGAAATCAAATCACGTGACTTGGGAGAAGCTCCAGCTAATTCCGATTCAACCGTGTTCGTGTTCAGATAAAGAGGAGATATGAGAAATTGGTGGGTGGATGTGATGAGATCGACTCGAGTCTCGGCCTCTTTTTCGAAAGGTGAGTTGATTTGTTTTCGTTGATTCCATGGGATGACATGTGGCTGAGATCTCGAGTCAGTAGCATTGTTGTACAAAGAGATCATGTTTTGATGACATGATGATAGGGGGCAGGTCATGGTGATGTCAAAATCCCAAGGGGTGTTGTATGGACAAGAATAGTGGCCTCTTAAGACTCTGCTCTCCCCCTGCTCCTCCTCTATCGAGGAGTTGTTATTGTACAAGAATATGAACAGTGGTGAGTGTATTGGATAATAATTTCGATTCTGACCAGATTCGCTAACAAGATTTGAGTAGAATTGTTCCATATTGAATTGCATGTGGGTCAGAATGACATTCATGAATGAGGTCATCTGGCCAATCTCAATGTACATGTGCTGACCATATTGAATCTGTTTTTTGACTACCTTGAAGTTTTGATTCAAGGTTGAATAGAACCAACTCAACCGACCGGTCAAGTCAAAGTCTTCCAGGAGGAGCCAAAGGTTGATGAAACATTTTATATTTCTTGAACCATAGCCCGGATTCGTTGACTTGACCTCTTCTTTCCGTCTGAATGGATTTAAGGAGAAGAGACTTCGAAGGACGATTGGCTGAGGGATGTTGGAAAAGTTGAGCTGTTTCTCGAAATCATCCTCAATGATGTGAAGCCAACAAGGAGGCATGGCCCAGACAAGGTCACGAACTTTGATTGAGGTTTCAATCAAAGTTAAAGAGGGCCAAGAGAGCTGACCCACAACTTGGAGGAATAAAAAAGAAAATTGTATGGTAAACGCCATATAATTGTCCGCTTTCTGAAAATGTATTTTGAGATGAGGGGTCACTTTCAAAGGTAGCCAACAATAGATGATGGCACCCTTTTCTTAGTTTTGTGATTTCAACATGTATGTTCTCATTATTTCTTGAATGTAAAGGCGTCGAGTTGAGCCAATACTTCAAGTGTCTAATCCTTTATCGGTTTAGTACTGTCCACCAATTTTAAACGCCCAAGTAATTCCGAAAATGTATTCCTAGTTTTTAATCTTCCCGAGTTCTTTTCTATTTATTCCATATTGTATTTTGAATATATTATGTATACTTTGATTAAAAAGTAAATTTAATCAGATTATTTTAATTCCTCTATTTTATTATTTTATTTAAATTAACTTCAGTCTCCTTCAAAAACAGATTGGAAAAATTCAGTCTATGCTGGAGCCATCAGTGGTGTTTTATTTGGCATGAAAGGTAATGTAAGAGCACTAATTTTATAATACAATAAAATATTATTCCATTAATTAAAATTATACCACAGTTAAATTTTGAATTGATGCAAAATTTCTTCATTATAAAAATTAATCATCATCAATTAAAATTTCGTCAAAAAATATTTCAATATTTTTTACAACTTTAAGATATTTTAAACTCAATTTAATTAGTCAGCCGTCAGTTAACTGAAAAACGTTTCGTGGAATTGTTTAATTTTTTTTATTAAATTCCAACCACTACTTTTATTCTTCTATTCAGCTAAATTAATTTTTTTCCAATTTTGTTTAAACATTATTTGCCGCTACTCTTCCAAATAAATTAAATAAAAAATATGGAAACTGAAGCACAAAAAAAGTTCCAAAAATTTTGGCGGGAATTCTTTCAGTCCGCTCCGTACGAATCTGGCTTTGACTTTCCTGTGAGCACAGGAAACGACCAAACTAAACTGGAGGCTGCAGACAAAGAGAGGGAATTAATTATCAAGTCTATTAACCCGGATTTAATTAAAAAAGGTCAACAGTTTTTTGACGATAACCGAGCTGTCCTTCTATTCGGGATCATTGCCAGTCACGTTTATGGAATTTCAATGAAACGATCTGTCACCGTTTTTCTTCGTACAAATGAAGGCCCCTACGACAGTGCCCTCTACGCTAAAAGAAGGCTAAATGAGGGCTTCCACGTCATTCATTGGTAATTCAATCTCCCTATTTAATTTAAAATTTTAATTAATTTCAATTCACCCGCCAGGTTTCGCTCCGACTTTACCCTCAATCCTGAGAAAGCCATCACCAATTTGATGACCACACGGCGCGTTCATCAATTAACATTCAAAAAACATGGCCACACCCCCACCGACTTTGAATCCCTGGGCCTTGACTTTAGTAAAAAAGTGACCTTGACCCAAGAAGAAAAGGAGGCCGTCATTGTAGCCGAAGCAATTCGAGCTGACATGACCCAGGTCACTTGTCCAAAATCATCGATTATTGTACCGGACGATATTTTTAGTTATGATCCAAAAATGCCGATGAGTCAAGCCGACTTGGCTTTATCTCAAGCGGCGTTTTGGATCGTATACAAATTATTTCCCGCCAACTCTGGAATCCCGCCACACGAACGTGAAGAAGGCCTCGCCGCCTATGTTCATTTATGGAGTGTGGTGACACGTGCATTGGGACTGAAAGATTGTTATAATATTGCACTACACGAGGATTTGAATGATGGCGCCTTGTATTGTAGGGGCGTGATAGATTTTATTTTATTGCCAGTTGTACAACAAATTGAGCCAATGATGATTCTCCTTCAAAAATGGTTCCTTGAACAATTCACATCCGGCGTATTCTTTACAATTAGATACAAAACAATAATTTATTTAACTTTGACTAAAACGTGGTCAGAATATGAGGGGCAAAATTTGAAAAGGTTGATGACTTGGCAAGATTTATTACAATTGAAATTTTTCGATTGGGGTTTTTACTTAACGGAGAATTTCAAATGGTTTAGAATTACTGTCAATTATATTACAGAGAAAGTGAGTGTCTATTTGTTTCGTAAATATTTAGAAAATTATGATAAGAAACGCTCCGTTTTTTGAAAAAGAATACAATAAATTATTTCCAAAATTTTATTGCTCTGTAAAATAATTGAATCTATAAAAGAGTTGTATTTTGTAATTGGCCAATATTTCACCATAAAGGTAATAAAAGTTAAGGATGATTTCTGTTATAATTATAAAATAAAATAAATAGAGATTAATTTATTGCTACTCGGACTAATTAGTTTGGTAAACAAAGGAGCAAAGTCATCAAATATTTTTTGCAACGGACAGGCAGACACACTGAAAAAAAATTGCTCCGCTTCCTAAAAATGGGGTTTATTGCCATTATTGGACCATCATTTTATTTTTTCTTGTTTCAAATCTTTGAACATTTTTCGAAAAAATGTTTTGGGAAATTACATAAAAAAATAGAATTTTGCAATAATTGAATTAATCAAGATTAATAATTTATAGACTCAAGTAAAACAATAATTGTTTTATTTACATATAAATTATTCATTTTGGTTTACTTAAATTGGTTTAATTGACATTAGCAAAACGATATTTAATTCAATTAGGCTACACCAAAATATATTTCATATGAAATATAATTGTAAACATTTCTGAGCTACAATAAGATCAGGTACATATAAAATGAATTAATTGTTATTTAAATTTACCCGCCCTCTTCCTAAAGTCCATTAAACTCCGATTTTTTGATGACACAATTTTGTAATCTCTTCATTTGGTTAGATAAAAGCTGTCAATTTCCAATAAATTATCATTATTATGACTCTTGATTAGTTCACCTGCACATTTTATACTCTTCAAACCTGTGGACCGGACAGTTGACCTAATTTAAATTGATTTCATAGAGAGAATGAATCTTAGCCATTGTTTTAATTGTGGTCGATTTTATACCAGAATCTTCATACTCATCTTTACATTTCTTGCTCTCATCATCTACAACATGTGTCACTCCAGTGGCAAAACGGCCAATCAGATTGATTCACCACAAATTTCCTTAAAGTTTCCAACAATTTTGGAAAACGCGCAAGATTTAATTACAAACCCGAGCCCGACCCTTGACCTGTCTCCAGCACTCATGGTACATATTAATAAAATATTAATTAATTGATATTAAATAATTTTATTTAACTATTGTTTAAAGGCACCCAAGGCACTTTTACGAAAATTGAATAGACAAAAACTTGCGCCTTCATGGTTTAACGAAGAAGAAGCAGGAGAATTTGAATTTTCAAATGGGGAAGAAATTCTCAAAGAACTTTCTCTGAGATTTCAAAATCAATTGTCAAAAATTCAGCAGCCATTTAACCCTCTAATTTGTTCTAACATTTCAATTGCTTTTAAGTGTGGGAGTAATAGCTGTGAGTCAATTTTTAATTTACAATTAAAATTTAAACATGTTTAAATATTAATTTTAATACTGATAGATTGTGGTTTTGGTTGCAACTTCAGTCACCGTGTCGCCTGCATGCTCCTCTCTTACGCCTACAATGTTCCCTTGATTCACGATGAAAAGACCAAATGGTCATATTCCGAATCATGGACAAAATATTTGCGACCTTTTGGCACAAATTGTCCAGCTTCTTCCTACACTCGCGTCATCCCATTTCATTGGCTTTATTTCAGGCATGTGCAATTAATTCAATTTAATTTTTAATTAATTGTATAATTAATTTAGGGATAAAGAATTATTAGCCGAGTCACCACTTCAAAAGGGAATTCCAATACCAAAATTATTTATGGACAAACTGGAACTAAATCACGCGAATCCATTTTTATGGATTTTGGGCCAATTTTCCCAATCTATTTTTCAACCAAAGAAAAAAACGTTAATAATGATTGAAAATTTTAAAAAATCAATTGGAATTTCTGAAGCTGATCGGACTGACAGAATTTTAATTGGGTAAATAATTACATTATTATGCAATAATCAATATTCATGATTTTAATTAATTAATTTTAATTGTTTTAATTTATAGAATGCACGTAAGAAGAACAGACAAATACACAGAGACGAGTGCACGTTTAACTGCAGATGATTACATGCAAAGTGCAATTAAATTTAAAAGTCAACTTAATGACAATATAAAAAAACCAATTATTATTTATTTGGCTTCTGAAGATTGTTCTGTCGTCCCAGAATTTCGAGACAGGTGAGCAAGAACCAATAGGAGACGTGCTAAAATTAATTTCGAATGTAAATTAATTTTCAATTAATTCACATGATTTTAATTGCAGGTACGAATCACCTGATTGGAAGTTTGTGAGTGGATGCAAGGATAATAGAACACTGGCTTTACCGTGGGAGCGGGAAACTCAACTTTTTGAAATAATTAGAGATATTTATATTCTCCAACAAAGCCATCATATTATTTGTACTTATAGCTCTAATGTAAGATATTTTAATTGGATTTTAATTTAATTACAGAGAAATATTTAAAAAAAAACATAATTAATTTTAGATTTGCCGTGTGGCTCTCATGATTCGAACTTTCCTCTTTCATGAATTTGATCCGGAAAGTAATGTCAACTCTTTGGATGGACAATTCACTTTATTTTTATGGAATGCTGGACATGTGGCTGAAAAATTTCAATTTATGATTTAACTTACAGAGTCGATATACTTCCGCCTCAACTCAATTAAAATGACAAAGCCATAATTGTTGATATATTTAATTGTTAAGGAGTAAAGGGCGTGACTTTTTGATGCAAATATTTTTGTGCATTTTGAAGTTTAAGTTTACTGAAATTAATGTTGGGAATTTTTATAAGTTAAAAGAAGGTTAGAACAATTAGTAACAATGATTGTAATTATAGTTAACACAAGGCCCTTGTCCACCTCAAAAAAATCCCCAATTTTAATGCTAATTGGTCGACACCCCTCCCGCCATTTTGAGAACCATTTGGGAGCCCTCATCCGCTTCCAGGAGTCAATCATGGACATGGAGGCATCATGGACCTCGGCAAAGCGATTGAACAAGAGAATGAGCATATACATTCCCACCCCTCCTCTGATGAGAAAAATAATTGAGGAGGTGACCGCCCCCAAAAAAATTAGAATGACGATGGCGAAGCAGCCAAAAACTTCAAAACCCAAAGGAAAAAGACCAAAAACATTTTGAAAATTTATTTGGAGAATACTCAACTCATTGTAACACTCACAGAGGTCTCTCATTGAGAATTTGACTCTTTTGACCTCTTGTTGAATCCTAAAAATAAATACACAAAATTAATTGCTCCAGTCCACTTACTTTAATTACAAAAATTATTAAAAATTTCCACCTGCTCTGTCGTAAAATGGGGAGGAGGCTACTGACGTAGAGGGAGGAGATCATCAAGTTCAACATACAGAAAAAAGCGTGAAAAGCATAAATAAAAGAATGAAATATTCCTGCCATTAATTTAATTATGAAAGGGAGAGCACGTGGGTCAGACGAGAGTGACGTCACAAATTCTTTAGTTTCCGGTTTTGTAATGCACCCAAGGAATTTGGAAAATGTCATCAAATAATAGACGCCAATGATGCCTTTGAAAAGTCCAGAAATTTGACCTTCCACGTCCTTCCCTCTAGTTTCAAGTTGACCTAAAGTGACAATTTTTAATGGTGAACATAATTTTGTATTGTTGGTTAATTGATTGTGTTACGTGTAAGGAAGGAGGAGGTGGCCAAGATGGAGTTGAGAATGTTGTGCTGATTCCCATAACTTTTTAGGGTGATCCAATGACTAAAAAACGTAGTCGTGAAGAGCATCGTGATATAAAATATTGTAAATTTTTTGTCCATGGGAACGTTCGGCTTGCCCAATTCGTGGAGAGCTCGAAAAATCAAGTAAATTGTGTAGACAAGAGTGATGGCCATGTACAGACAAATTCTGAAGCGGTGATGAGGAGAAGGGTCAAAATTAAATGTGGCGGTTGTTTTAGAGAACGAGT
>JAQIVZ010003349.1:0-14506 GCA_034700945.1 Arrhopalites spinosus
TACTCTTTCAATTAATAAATAAAATATATAATCATGGACAACACACACCGAAACTAAATCCATCATCAGGCACCATAAACATAGCCACTTAATACGTGGGCACCAAATCCATGGGCACCAAATACATTGGCACCAAACACATGGGCACTAAACACATGGGCACCAAACACATAGCAATCCCATATCATACAACCCAACCGAAAGTTGGTTAATTTTTAAATTTTGAAAAGATTTTTTACAAGAAAAGGAGAAATAATTTAATTATTTTTAAAAATGTTTTTAATTACCAATTTAACCAAGATGCGTCCAGCATCTCATCAAATATTGGCGCTAAATAATTTACAAAAAATTGTGACCACAAGAAATTTTTTATCTACGCCAATGCCTGAAGTGAGTCAGATGGATTCCAATATAAAATCATGTCAAGATTTGCACAAATTTAGTTTAGAAAAAGTAAGTCTTGTTTTTTGCACACCTTTTTTGCAATCTTGCAAAATTTTAATTTTAAATAATTCACAAGCCAGAAATATTTTGGAAAGTATTGGCCTCTAGACTTGACTGGCACGCCCCCTTCACAAATGTCATGACAGGTGATTTTTACAGTGGTGTCAAATGGTTTACCGGTGGTAAATTAAATGTTTGTGGTAAGAATTTTTTTAAAGATATTTTCCCGCCGTTTTCAAAATAAAAAATATGGTCGTCGTATTATAAATTAAATGTTTCCAGTAAATTACGTTGACAGACATGCGCTCAGAGACCCCAATCACGTGGCCTTGATTTTTGAGAAAGATGAACCTGGTCATCAAGAATATGTCACTTATGGCCAATTACTTGACATGGTCAAAAGATATGCGGCCATTTTGCGAACTGTATGTACCCATTTTTTTAAGTTACGTGCTTTATTTTGACACCATTTAGAATTATGACAGGTTGGAAATGTCAAAAAAGGTGACCGAGTCATATTTTACATAACAAACAGTCCCACCATCATCGCCCTCCTCTTGGCCTGTTGCCGTATTGGTATGTCCTGTCAAAAGGTCAAAGTTTAACTGAGGTTAAAGCCCTTTTTTTAAATTAGGCGCCATCCATTCCGTCGTCTTTGCCAGTCTCAGTGCCGAGGCCCTTGCTTACAGAATCAAAGATGGTAGCATTGATGGCATTGAATTATATATAATTCTCCTAAATTCAAACAATTTAAATTTAAATTCAAAGCTGGCGCCAAAATCGTCGTCACAGGAGACATTTCAATGAGAGGAGGCCGTAAATTGGAGATCAAGAAAGTCGTTGATGAAGCATTGAAATCGTGTCGAGACGTTCAAAAAGTTTTAGTTCACTCAGCAGATGGTGTGGAAAATAATTGTAGTATGAAATCACAGCGGGATTTATTTCTCCATGATTTGAACGTTAGCGGGGTCAAAGACGTCATTGAATATGTAGAGAGCAATGACCCCTTGTTTATTTTATTCACTTCCGGATCTACCGGTCCCCCAAGGGGATTAAGCATACCAGCGGGAATTATTTGCTGTACGCCATCAACGTAATTTTTTTATTGGCAGAATTTTAAAAATCCCGCCGGGGAGAATTTTGGCTGGCCAAAAATCAATTTTTCTGAGATTTCGTTTTTGTATTTTGTAGCAAGCGTTCAATTTTCACCGGGACGATATTTTAGCCTATGTCGCTGATATTGGCTGGGTGGCAGCACATACGTAAAAATAATTAAACTTAATTAATAATAAATAAACTAATTAGAATTAATTAAAGGATGGGCTTCTACAGAATTCTCTCCAATGGCGGGACGAGCCTTTTATTTGAGTCCACGCCTCTTTATCCCAATCCAGGTAATGGAAGAAGCGCCAACATTTGGCGATCGTTTTAAATTTGAATGTTGTGTACAGGGAGCTATTGGGAAATGGTAGAAAGGATACGCCCCTCCCATTTTTTCTGTTCCCCCACAGCCATTCGTCTCCTCATGAAATCGGGGACTGAATGGGTCAAAAAGTATGACCGGTCAAGTTTGAAACTTCTTTGTATTGTGGGAGAGCCGTGTAATCTCACTGCTTGGACCTGGTTCCATGACGTTGTGGGCGAAAAAAAATGTCTGCTTGTTGACACGTGGTGGCAAACAGGTTGTGAACATGTTTTTAATTGTAATTAATTAATTAAAAATTAATTTTCAAACTAAAGAACTTGGATCAATCTGCATCAGTCCGAGACCCAGTGGGCCGGATGACAAAATAATCCCGACTTTGGCCATGGGACCATTTTTTGGAATCCAGCCCATATTCCCCATTAAAACAGAAATTGATCAAAAAGGGCCACTCTGTATAGAAAAACCATTTCCGGGTTTTATGGCGGGAATTTGGAACAATGAAAAAAAATTTAAGGAAACTTATTTGGACCCTTATCCTCCATATTATTTTACAGGTAAAATATATTTAAATTCTAATTAATTACGAATTTAATTAAATGGCGCTACACAGGAGATGGCGCCAAGCAGACAAAAGAGGGATGCTGGAAAATTGTTGGGAGAATTGATGACGTCATAAATGTCACAGGTCACCGACTAGGAACAGCGGAAGTTGAGGATGCTTTGGTATAATTTCAAATTAAAATGGAGAAATTAGTTGTTAAAAATTTAAATTAACCGCCAATTTATTTAGAATCGTCATGAATACATTTGTGAGTCCGCCGTCGTCAGTTTTCCCCATGAAGTAAAGGGAGATGGAATTTTTGCTTTTATAATTCTCAAAAATAAATGGCGGGGATCTTTGAAAGACCGCCAGAAACTTGAGGGAGAATTGAAGGCTCTTGTCAAATCTAAAATTACGGGCTATGCTGTACCAGATCATTTTCTAGTAATTTAATTACAATTAAAATCATTTTTTAATGTAATGTAAAAAATAATTGAAAAAAATTAATTTAGTTTCATCCGGACTTGCCAAAAACAAGATCAGGTAAAATAATGCGAAGAATTTTGCGAAAAATAGTCAACGGGGAGGACTTACAGTCAATGGGAGACATCACAACACTGGCAAAGCCCAATGTTGTTTTGGAATTGATGGAGGAAATTAAAAAATTTAAATTAGATACAGGTGACGAATAACAGCAATTAAAATAATTTTAATTTTGTACAATAAATTTTATTTACGGTAAAATTCTTTTTACTTGACTATTTAGTAGCGAATGAATTTGATTTGAAAAATAGTAAAAAATGAAGATAATTAATTGTGACCTTTTTTGAATTATTTTTGTCGTTACCCAACTTGATGAAAATTAAATTATTAAAAAAAATTTAAATGACTGTAAAAAAACAAGGATATCATCGTGTAGACACCAATAAACGACCCAAGTTAATTGTAATAAAAATAATAAATTTAATGGTGGACGTTCTCTCCAATGATTTGAAATGTCCCACTTTAATTCCAATTGATGGAATGGCCGCCAATCTTTTCTCAATGGGGTAGTCCCACTCCGTCTCTTGATTAGTTTTCATGGATTTGTAACAATGCAAAATTTTTGCTTTCCTTTTCCTCAAAGTTCGACGCACATCAAAGGCCTTGTCATAGGTCACAGAAAAAACGATGGTGACATCGATGGCAATCATTATGGCAAAAATAGCCAAAATCCAATATTCTGTGTCGTAGTAGCGGATGGCGTAAAATCCGTAAATAATTGCACAAAATTTCATGGCAAATTCGATAGAAAACACTAACTGAGCATTGGCCACATTAAATATTTGAACGAATAAATGAATTCTTATCAATGTTTTCAGTGCCACTATCAAGTCGGTGGGTTGAAAAATTCTACAACAAGAAATTAATTAATTAATTTAAAATTAATAATTAATATATGCATCTGTCCAGAACAAAACGAAAGAAAAATTTTACCTGTCATTGGTAAGTTGATACACTTTTTGAAACAGATGAACAGTTTTTTGAAAAAATAAAAGCTGAGTTAGTAAGAAAAAGTAGGAGGAGCATAAAAAATTAATTATACAAATTTCGAGGATGAAAAACAAATAAAAAAATAATAAAGGGTATCGCTTGGGGAGTAAAAATTCAATTATGGTGACGTCATACAAATAAAATGCAATCACAAAAACGCAAATTGAGTAGGTCATCAGGGGTGACAAGGTCATCAACAGTTCTTGAGTTGTGTATTGGCTTAAAGGGCGTGGTTTTGTTTTGACTGAAATAATAAGCGCCAATTTTAGAATTAAATTTATTTTTTTGCATATGTGACTGTCCACAGCAAAAGGGCTCTCGTTTGCCGGCAAAAAAAGTCAAAAAAATTAGCGCCCAGCCTAAAATCGTTTTTGGTGTGAACGGCCACATATATTTTTTGTTTTTTTTTTTAATTTGAAACTTTATTGTTTATTCCTTTAAGTATTACACTTTATTTATAATAAAAAATAAATGCTAACCTCCATCAGATTTAAAGCACTCATTAAAAACAATGACCATTTCTACGCAATGTAAACCAAAATAAAGACTATGCCAAAGAAGAAAAACCAAACAGCCAAAAGTGATGAAAGAATGAAGAATTAAATTTTGAGTAGTGCAATAATTATCATTTTTTAGACTACATTTTGACAACAAAATCAATTTTTGAATGGTCGACATGGTTAAAATAATGAGAAATATTTTCCAAATTCTACAACGTTTTTGAGAAAATTCTTTCCTAATTTCTCCCTTATTTACATCAACTTTCAATGGATAGAAATTTAAGTAGGAACAGAATTTAACTGCAATTAAAGTTACTCTGAATTCTTCTTTGGTTAACATGTTCTTAATTTTGATTTCACACCAAAAATAATTTAATAAATATCAAGAAAGTTTTTCAATTTTTCACAAACGGGACAATTTTTTTTTACTTTGCTCTACGAGAGAAACATTATGAAGGCCAAAATGACTCAAGCAAGTTTATTTAAAGACAAATAAATTACTCTCAATTTAATTAGTCAATTAAAAATCATGCCACTTGATAAAAACTAATTAATTGAAGACCAAATCATTTAATTTGTAATTAAATGACCAGAAAATAACAATTTTTTGGAGTCATAATTTATGCAAATATTTTTGATAAAGAAAATAATGGGAGGCTTATTTTAATTTATCTGTTAATTATACAATTAAACTCTCCATTAAGATTCTGTTATCTAATTATTTTAATTACAAAAAATTTGCTGTTTTTTCCGCTTCCTATTAGCCACTCCCATCAATTCCTACCACGTAACTAATTCGAGAAATAAATGTACAAAAATATGGCGGATTTCAATAATTTTCCAAATAAATTGAAAATTGCAAAATGGAGATGAAAAGAATGGCAAAAATAAAAATGTTCCTTTTTTTGCAGCTGTGCAAATAAATTTTTCAATTGTTTTTCCCTTCTCATTTTGGCACTTTGACACTAAAACGGCATAAAAAAACATTACAATTGTACAAAAGCCAATTTAAAAAAAGTTTAATTTATGAGCCAATTATCTTATTTAGCTCAAACAAACTAGAGACTAATTTCAATGAAACTGAGCGCTTTTTTTAAAATGAGACAACTCTTGTCATGATTTGTAGCACGTGCACGTTCAATTTTATAATTGGTGGGGAAAAATGTACCAAGAGAAAAGGAATCAATCAGAGAATTCTGTAGAGATAAAAATAAAAGTTGAAGAATTAAAAATCCTAAAAGAATTAAAAGTTCCCGCCAAATGGCTCAAAATATTCTCCGCCATTTTCTACGCTTTTTGTTCCCTTCTCTTTACTATTATCAATAAAATTGTTTTAACAAGTTACGGGTAATTTAAATTTAAATAAATTCATTTAAATTCGAAATTAATATTAAATATTTCTCATTGTAGATTCCCATCCTTCCCTCTGCTAGCTTTAGCCCATTTACTAAGCACATGTTTAATTTTGAAAATACTGAAGGAGGGAAGAGTCATACATTATCCGAATATTTCGCGCCACTCCTTCAAAAAAATATTTCCTCTCCCAATCCTCTTCCTTGGTAATGTCCTCACTTGTTTGGGTGGGGTCAAGGAACTTTCTCTTCCAATGTTCACGGCTCTTCGAAGGTTAATTAAAAACAGTTTTAAATTAATTAATTAAATTAATCACAATGGTTTCTTTACAGATTCGCCATTTTAATCACAATGATTTTAGAATTTTACATATTGGACATAAAACCCACCCTCTGGGTTCACTTGGGCGTGTATTTGATGATTGGGGGGTCACTCATTGCCGCTTTGTAAGTTTACTCAATTTGAATTGGCGCCATTTAAATTAATTTTTGTCACGTGCTCCAGAAGTGACGTGACCTTCCATTTGGAGGGGTACTCAATGATAATGGCCAATAATTTGTTTGTGGCCGCAAGTCGAGTTTGTACAAAAAAGAAATTGGAGGGGGAGGAGTTTGGGCGGTTTGGGCTCATGTACTACAACGCCCTCTTGATGATTTTACCTCTCACTATTTTTGTTTATTTTACTGAGGGTTTTGAACAGGTAAAATAGTTAATAAATTAATAAATTTTAAATTAATTTAATTATTTTAATTAGGCCTGGCACTACACCCAATGGAGGAGTGGGTCATTCCAATTAAATTTTGGTCTCAGTTGCATTTTAGCTTATCTAGTCCATTTCGCCATTGTTTTGTGTACCCACACCAATTCGGCTTTGACCACGGCCACGGTGGGGTGCTTCAAAGACATTGTGGTGACCCACGTGGGGATGTTGGTGGGCGGGGACTATGTCTACAATTTTTACAATGCTGTGGGTCTCAATTTGGGGGCGGTGGGGAGCTTTTTCTACATTTACGTCACTTTTTGTACCCCCAGTGACCTCAAGTTTTTGACAAGGTTGAGAAATAAATAAAAAAAAACTAATTTTAATGGTGGGAATATTTTTAAATTTTGAAATCATTTTTTAATTAGGTTCCTAATCCCTTTGAGGCTACTCAGGAAAAAATATGGAGCTGGCTTTAAAATTTAAATATTTTGTAAATTTTAAAATAAATTAAAAATAAAACAAACAATTTAATTGACTACATTTAATGGAACAATTTAAAAACAAATTTTTAATTAATTATTTTTATTGAAAGTACACCAAAAAAATTAAAATAGAGCGCAATTAAATTGTCTAAATGGGAAATCAGAAATTTGGAATGTGCACGCACTGCGCGCAATTTATTGTAGAAAATGAAAAATAAATTTTAGGTGTTGCCAGAAAAATGGTGAGTCCATGGCGTCTCTTCTGCTTCCTCTTCTTCTCTCATTACTAATTAATAAAATGATGTACAAATTAAGGTCAATGACCCTGAGGTCAATAGGTCAAAATTAGAATTAGATACCAGATAATTGTTTGTGGTCCTCGTCCCCTGTGGCGTCTTTACTACTCTGCCTTTTCCACCCTCCACTCCCTTTTCTAAATTAATTTTTCTAGTTTAGATGGCACTCAATGGACACACGTGACTAATTTAAATTTTGGCACTCTTTTTTAAGAGACTACCTTGTCAGTGACTCTGCTGTTTGTCTCTCTTTGTCAATTTGTTTCCAAATTCCAGTCCGATTGAGTTCTTGAGTAATATTCATTGAATTTAAGGGTGACATTTTATTAAATGAAATCTCTCCATCTCCTTTCGTGCTACTTGTTTCCTATATAAAAATGGCGGGGAATTCAAAATTTTGAAGTTTTTTTCAAAAAATAAAAACTAATTTGAAGTGAAATTGACCTCAAAATCAGAATTTACATTGGCAACTTTTTTACTTTTGCCAATTCGAGGCATGATGTCATCCAAACTTTTGAGTTCTCTTTGAGTAAAAACATAATCCAACAATTTCCGTACGAGGATCATGACAATTAACTAAAATCAAGTTAAATTTAATTACAATTCATTTTTTAAAAGTTCAATTCAATTTAAAAAATGGACTCACCATGAGAGGAAAAAGAATGGAAGTTGATTTGAAAGACTTGATGAGCCATAAAATGATGAGACAAGCCAATTGTATGGCTGTGAATAAATGAACTCGAAGTAATGGCACCTTTTTCAAATTAATTAAAATTAATTAAAGTTAATTAAAAAAGAGTTAATTTAAATTGTTTTACTTGTCGTAAAAATATATAATCAGGTTGATACTTGGCAGGCATGAAAATGATGAGGATTCGATCAAAAAATGCCATTCCCTTCAATCCCGTGAATCCCATGTATAGGAAAACACCTACAATTAAAGTTAATTGTAATTAATTTTTCATTTTAAATGGAGGATAATGTAGTTGTACCATAAAGAACTGGCATTGGAATATGTTTGAGAACCGGCGTCGTCACCACGGACAGGCCGATGAGGAGGGAGATGATGATTTGGGTGCATCCTATTTTTAATTAAATTACAATTATAATTAATTAAATGTTTAATTTTAATTCAACTCACGTTGCTCACGAATCCCCAAAAACTTTGGTTTTTCACCAGGAGCAGCACATCTAGATTCCATTTTGAGTGAGTCCACGTGATTCATGGCGCGTACGGTAGCTATCAAAATAATTTAATTGTTTAAAAAAGTTTAGAGATTTTGGGAAAGATTCGGCAATGTTTCCTTTCTTCATTTGATTATCATTGGAAACATTGCCCCATTCTTTCCATTGGAAAAAAAGTACAAATTCAGCAGGATTTTTTTTTTGAAAATTACCCGCCACAAACCAAGGGATTCCCAAGATAGAACAAATAATAATTAAGACAGCAAGTACTAACAAGTCCAAGTGGTAGCCACATCCTTTCTACAAATTTAATTGTCAATTAAAATAATTAAACTAATCTAAAAAAATTAACTGCAAATACCCTCAATTTATGCTCTTTTCTATTGACAATAACGGCAGTGATTTGCTGGTCCATGAATATTAAAATGGTGGCTAGCATGGCTACAAAAACAAATTAAATATGAAAAAAATTAAAAAAAATTTTTGAATTGGCGGTGAATTTTAAATTTAACCAGGTAAAATGGCAGCAAAAATAGTCCAAACAGGATTATTCAGGAAAGGGTGAATGACCCATCCCCTCGTGGGTAAAGTGGGCTCAAATGTTTCAGGTACGGTCAATTTAGGGGTCCTCAATCCAACAAACATGTCCAGCAATGTCATGGATAAAATGGCGATAATTACAGCAAAGTCACTTACTAATTGTCTTACCTTAAAAAATAATTTTAGAATAATTAAGTTCTCAACAGTAAAAAATAATTTAAGAATCGTACCCTTGAAGGGAAAAAGGAAGTAATTCTGAAATTTTTGAGGGACACGGAAATGAGAAATGTCCCCAAAAATAAAAGAACCGAAAGAAGGAAAATGTCCGGGTAAAAACTGCAACCTCTTCCAACGAGCGTTCCATTATACGGCTAAAAATTGACAATTAAATTTAATTGTGTTTAATTTAAATGGGTAATATTTATAACTTACAGCTCGATTACACTCATCAAAAGCGACAGTGGTCCATCGGACATTGTTGAAAGATTGGCTTGAATTTCCCGGGCGACATTCACAAGTATTCCCATCAGCATTTTCTGCATGCGGATTTATTGGGAATAAGGTTCGAATCTCGTCCACGTTTTTGAAGGCCTTTATCAAAAAAACAGATTTTTATAGAGGTCAAATTGAGTCAAAATGAGGTCATTCTGTGACCTACCTCGACGATAAAAATGACGGCAATGAGAGTGGCAAAATTTTCTTCGGTGAATCGGGTAATATAACAAACGAACGCAGAGGCATCCAAAGCCACCAAAATAATGAAAATTAGGCCCATCCACAGTCCAATCCAGAGACGAAGTTCCAAGTAATTTATATCGTAGGCACTTTACAATTTAATTTTTAATTAACTTTTATGTCAATTAAGAAAAAGACAAAAATTATAAGACTGTACAAAAATACAACTTACTCACAAAACTGCACGACGAGACTTTCAAAAATCTGTAAATAAAATAATTGAGTATATTTTGGCACCAAATTATATTTAAAATAATAAACTTTACCATAACAGGCCCAGTAGAGCCTAAAATAGTGAGGGGTTGTCCCGAAAATAGGCCGTAGATGACGCCACACAAAAAACCGGAAATGAGACTCTCCATAGCCGCCATGTTTTGGTGCGTGGCTTTCCCTAATAAACCGCCAAAAGTGACGATGGGGGTCAAGCAACCAAGATAAAGGAAAATGCAACTTGCAATGCATTGACTGGATAGGCCATCTTTGAAATCGGAGGCGTACCTAAATTAAATGGTAAATTTAATAAGCGAGAAATTTGATATTTGTAAAATTCAAATTTACCAAGGTTTTTTTCGTTTAATGTCATTAATCAACCCTCCAAACAATTTTCCAGTTCGAACAAGACCAGAATCCCTCCTCAATTGTTCTTCATCCTCATCATCTATCTCATCTTTGGGTTGTTGATCCGGGTGTTTTCGGGGATCTTGTGACGGGATGGCTGCAGGTGGTTCTATTCGGATACTTGGATCCCATTTGGCTGGAGGTAAGACTGTCACCACATCCAAGAATTCGTCCGCACCAGCCAAAAGATGGCCGCGATGTCTGGCTAGGTAAGCCACATCGTGGAATATTTCATCCGACAAGAGCGTCGCCATTGCCCGGCCCACTTCATGATATCTTCGAACACCGCCCTTGAAATTGATTCCAATTAAAAACTATTTAATTAATTAATTGTAATGTAAATTACCAAAGGACCCAGCAAAATGAAGACAAATCTGGTGGGGATGGGGACTTCAGTTAAATCCCCGAAAACGACGGCATCGGATAATCTGACAAAAACGGATAAAGGTTTTTCCAAAAAATCAACTTCCCCTACCAAAATATTACAAGACTCTGCTCCAGGTGGGATTTTTTTCATGAGGGATAAATTTCCCAATGTTTTTCCCGTAATTTTTTTTTGATGAAGATGGCTATGTCGACACAGTAAAATATCTCGAACTTTTTCTCGAATCTCCAAGTCAAGTGTCCCACTGGCCACCATCTTGTCCAATATTTTATTTGTCATTTGTTCCAAATTTTGTGCCTCCAAATTTAACATGATTGTATTGTTCAAAAGAAAACTTCGAATTTCGAACAAAGAGTGAAGGGACAGGGTCCCGACGTGAGGTTTCGACCATCGATTTCCCCCCATTTCGACATTCTACAAAATTTAATTAATGTCATCAAAATTAATAAAATTAATTTCATCAAAATTAATAAAATTAATTTCAACAAAATTAATAAAATTAATTTCATCAAAATTAATAAAATTAATTTCATCAAAATTAATAAAATTTCATCATAAAATTAATTTTCATAATTTTCTACCTCCTCAAATTTAACCCAACGGGCAGTCTCTTTCCATTCAAATTCTCCCTCCTCTCCATCTTCAGCGGGGACTAGTTCCTCCATTTCAAGGAAGAGGGGGGGACGGGTTGACCCCGACTCATTTGGGCCTTCTGCCTCCTCCTCCCCGAGTATTTTTTGGACATAGCGTGCCGGGGATATTGCTTAATTAAATTAATTAATTTTAATTAAATTTTGACAACAATTTAATTAATTATTTAAATTTTACCTCCAAAATCCGCCTCACAAAAGGACGGGCGGGTACGATAAGCCGCAGGATTTTTGGGTGCGCCGTCATCCAATTCAATTTGAAACATTTTTTTGAGAAAAAAAAGCTAAAAATAAAATTTCAAAATAGTTTTTCTTGTTTTTTTCCAAATTATTTATTTTTTATTATTTTCCATCTGGCACTGGCCACATGTGGTGGGTGATAAGGGGAAAGAAGATAAATAAAAAAAAATGTTAATTATAAAATTAAACTTTTGTTTTTATTAGAGGATTACAACTAGTCAAAAGAAAGTACCGGTTAATTTACATTTAAAATGAATTTAAAGGTAATCTAAACCACTATTAAAAAAGGATTTAAATATATTTAACTTAAATGTGTCCACTCTCCACATGTGTAAGAATGGACAAACCAAATTAAAAACAATTAAGCTGAAAATCAAATCTGTGTCACTGGGTTTTTCATCTCTGGATTTAAAAAAATGGCAGCATATTTAACTAATTATAATTTAACGACTTGTTAGACCAGCCTCTTCATTTTAATTGGAGAAGGCGACTGGAGAAAGTAATGGCCATATTAATTAAGTCAATTAAATGAAATATTTATTTTTTTAAAAAAAAATACACAAGCTGGACTTTGGACGAGATACTTGTGGTGGTGTGGAGTTTAATTAAATAATTAAAAATTATTTTTATGACACTTACGAGACGGAGATGAATTGGGGGGGAGGGGCTTGATTTGGGGCAGCTTTTAGTCAGAGGCAAAAAAAATAAGTTTTGTTTTTATTTGAATGCAAGACACTTTAAACTGGAAGGATGGGGATGGACTGGAGACTTTAGAGCTGGGACAAGAAATTAAATGATCAATTGTAGATTTGAATGAAATAAATTAATCTAGTTATAAATGTTAATCCAATCTCTCATCTTTCTAGTCCACATTAATTTTCAAACGGCGCAACTCTTCCCTCCCCTCCCCAATTACGTCATTTTTAATTGTAAGTCTTGAAGTTTTGAATTATTTTTTTTACATCCTCATTAACTAAATATAAATATTTTTTTACTTGTCCGTTTTCATTTTATTTAATTTAATCACTTTGGTGATGACTAGCCAATCACAGAAGGGGCCTTTATTTTTGTGATTTATTGTAATCTTGAAGATCATTAAATAATAATTGGAATTCCTCAGTGTACATGTAAATTAGTATCTTTTGTCATTTGACCTGTCTTTAATATGACCTCAATTAATATTTCAATATTTTTTTAAAAAATAATATTCAAATGCAATTTATTTTTGAAGAAATATCAAGGTTTATGAGATTAATGATTGTTGTAAATACAGAGAACTTTATTATCTTTGTATATTATAATTTAACACAAGTTTTCAAAATTAATTTTGAAAATTTACAAAAAAAATTACCACTCCAGTCGTACTAATATCACAGTGTGAAAAAGTACATTTTTTCTGAAAAATATTTTTTTGGCTACACCCTCAACATTTACATAGTAAATTAGCATTAATTATGTGCAAAAAAAGTAAATTTTTGGAAATAAATTCGTGAATTTGAATATCACTTTTCGAGTTGATTTGATAACATGATTAAATTAAATACGTATGTCATTTAATTGATATACAGTAAAACTCTTTTAAACCCAACTTTTAATGCACATTCAGGGCTTAATTTTCCTAAATTAAAAGTTGGGCTTACAAAAGTGTAGAGTTTTACTGTATTACATATCATTGAAATTGTCAACACCGGATACAAATCTAGATTCTCAAGTTTCAATTGTTAGTCACAGCTGCATCTGAGCTTGACCCTGACCCAGAAGGTTGAGCTTCACCGTCAATGGCCATAGATGCTGTAAGAGGATTGGGTCGTAGGGTAGGATTGTGAATAATTTTATGTTGATGAATGATTCGTCGAATTCGATCCACGAATCCAGCTTGATCATTCGGAATGAAACCAAGAAAAGCTCGACGTTCTCGACTGTACAAAAGTAGTAAAACTTTGATGGTACAATTTGCAGACACATTTGACCTTGTGAAATGGACACATCCAGCCTAGAATTCAATTAAATTTCAATTTATTAACAATTATTATTAATTATTGTTGTGATAAAACTATTACTACTATTAGTAAAAAAAAATATAAGAACTAAAAATTATTTTAAACTTACAAAACCCGAATCCATGACCCTTGTCAATTTTTCAAGGGCTTCGGAAACTTGTAGCATAAATTGAACCGTGACCACATTCCGCATAAAAGTGCCTCCGATACTGCCAGCAATTGCTTTGGGAATTAATTGCATCACTAATTTATCTGGCCATCCATCTCCACTAACTTCAGGCTCACCATTAATTTCATTGGACAGTACGTGACAATTTGTTTCCCTCAACATTCTCAAGCCATCGGGGAATCCTGAGAAAACAATTAATCATTTTATTTAATTATTCTCAATTAAAAAATGTATATTCACAATAATTAATTATTAATTATCATCACGCGTAATTAAATGACTTACTTTTTTCTTGCCACTCCACACAACCATTCCAAATGACCTTTTTTGGGGTTACGACTGGAGCCGGACGTGGGATAGCCGGAGTGGTAGGGACCAAACGTGGTTGGTGGGGCATGGGAGGAGGAAGTGGTGGGTGAAGTATTGGAATCGGGACTACTGGGGTGGGCAAAATTTGAATATTTGATGGACCTGGAAGCTGTTGTTGATCCGACCTTATTGCCATTTGTCTACTCCTAATGTCCTTTATGTGGACAATACAGCGAGCCACAAAACTCAGATATTCGTCCTGTAATAATAAATGAAATTAATTTTTTTACATTTTGCTTTGTAAAAAAAAACTTTGTTGCAAGAACCCCGTACAATTTACAATCAAAATGTCGTGCAGTTTTTGGGACCTGAAAATTTGTAGGATGATAGATTTCGA
>JAQIVZ010003350.1:0-14506 GCA_034700945.1 Arrhopalites spinosus
CTCAAAATGTGGACATTGTCCGGGCATTCCTGGACATTGTCCATAATGTCCAAAATGGGCATGCCTGCGCGGCAACCCTGCTCTTGAAGTGTTTTTCTGTTCAACTTTCCTGTAGGATCCTGCATATTTCTGCAGAATCCTGCAGGAAAGCGAACAATTAATTCGGCTGTGATGAGGTTAATTTGTAGCAAACATACGTGCTATTTCCTTAGGAGAAGCTCTAGCCGTGGTCGAATTTTGCGCTAATGGAGATCTTGCAAAATTTTTAAAACAACGTCGCCAAATTTTCAACGATTTATTCCATCCCGATTTGGAGCAATCCAGCAAACAATAGTAGAGAAAGTCTATCAAAAAATATGAAAAATGTCTCACTATAAATTCCATATTTCGTTTTCTTTGTTCACAGTCAAAATTGTCATGTGGAATTGGGAGAGCTGTCCACATTAGAATTACTCAGGTTCTCCATGCAAGTTGCCAATGGAATGGGACATCTCACAAAATTGAAGGTATGCAAAATTGTGTGTTTAAAATTTAAATAGTTGCGGTTTTTCGAATATTTGAACACAGATCTGTGCGATGAGTCAATGATCATGCAAAAATTAGCATTGAAATTTTTGTTTGCGCATGTGACTTGTCTCTTGTCGCCTCCAGACTTTAAATTGTTGATTTAGAAATATTTTGTATAGGGCAAGGTATTTTACCACAAAATGTTGCAAATATATTTGAATGATTTTAAATGCAAATTACAAAATGTATCAATTCGAAGATAAAAAAACCACACCAAATATTTTATCTTCATCAACGAACATTATTTTTGACTTACAGGTGATTCATGGGGACTTGGCTGCGAGGAACATTTTACTCACAGGAGATTTACAAGTCAAAATTAGTGACTTTGGTCTCTCCCGCCAATTACAAAACTATACCAACTATGTCAAGAAAACTAAGGTCAGTTTTAGCACTCTCAACTCACGTTAAGGAAATTTATAGAATGACAAATTAATTCAAAGTTGTTTGTGTAATGGTCAGCAAAAAACTGAGAACCAGACGTTTTCGATCTCCAATTTTTTTCGATCTACATGTAGATGGAAACTTTTGTGTTTCGATCTCTCCATATGAACACATTCTAATACATAAAGATCGATAAAGACCGGAGATCAAAAACAGGTGGGTCTGACAACGTTTGGATAACACGGACTCGATACAGATTCCATTACCGTGCAAATGGATGTCGCCAGAAGCGCTCAAGGATATGGATTTTTCCTTAAAGTCTGACGTTTGGTCTTTTGGGGTCGTTCTGTATGAGATTTACTCTTTGGGTGAAATTCCATATCCGGGTTTGGTGGTCAATCACGAATTTCTTCAGCAAATCTTTAATGGCTACCGAATGGGCTGCCCACAATACGCCAATACGCAAATGTGAGTCAAAACATTTTTCTCTTAAAATCCCAAATCTTTATGAGAAGTTGAATAGGAATTGCACAATTGTGAGAGTCCATGGCAAAAGGAACCTACGGTATACCTTAGAACTCGATGGCACCGCAAGGCTAATTAAATGCGATTTACCATTGAGCTTCAAAGATACCGAAGGTACCTTTTGCCATGGACTCTCACAATTTATCTTTGACGAATATTGTGTGTACATTTAGATACAAGTTAATGCTGGATTGTTGGCAGGAAGACTCAAGAGAGCGCCCTACCTTCGAAACAACTTACAGACAATTGGACCAAATCACAAATGAATTTGGTCATCGAAACCAAGTCTAAATTCGCCTTCACGAAAAATTTCGAAACGTGAAAATTTCACGAATTTAAGAAAAAATTAATATTTTTAGAAGTGGCATACATACAAAAGTAATAAATAAATTCAATTTCCCAGACACTCACTACCACAAAAAATTGCAAAACGTTATTTTTGAGCTTTCAAAATTTACTTTGCATCATGAAAAAATGACAAGTTTGGGACACTTTCATTATATAATTTGAGAGACACAACTTGTGACTTTTTGCCATTAGCGGCTAATGATTAGCCAGTTTTTGCCGGTGGGAAGGCAAGTTTAGTTTTTAAATGTCAGTAACGGAAAATTCACAATATGCGCAAAGTGATCAAAATAGGAATAAAAATTCACAAGGGTAATTGAATCACTGAATTTTGAATACTAAACTAAATTAAAATATTTACACCCGCCGACGAGCTCGTTTCGCCCTGAATAGGGCTCATCAGGACGGTTCCTAATGACTGTGTGGCAGCCCAGGCTATCACTGACAGCCTGAGATAGTCTGTAAGTGTAAGTGTGGGTAATGTTATTTAGGGTAAATATGTTATTTGTAAATAATGTAATTTTGTAATTGCTACTAACGACGATCTGCATAAAGATGCTAGATAAAGTGTATTAAAAAAGAAAAATGAATTCGAATTAGGGAGGCTGTCAGTGATAGTCTGGGCTGCCACACAGTCATTAGGAACCGTCCTGATGAGCCCTATTCAGGGCGAACCGAGCTCGTCGGCGGGTGTAAATATTTTAATTTATTTTAGTATTCAAAATTCAGTGATTCAATTACCCTTGTGAATCTTTATTTAAATGTCAGTAGTCCATCAAAAATGGCTCAATTCATTTTTCAGTAGTTTGTAAATAATGTAAGAACTATCGACTCCTTAAAAAAATTGACTAATGCCTAATGGCCATCTGAAGTACAGCTCCGAACGAGACGAGATTTGGGTCATCTCGTACCGTCTCGAATTTTTCGAGATGAGATGGCGACCATTCGAAACGAGATAGCCACCATCTCATCTCGGGAGATTCGAGACGAGACGAGATATCTCGAAAATTAATTCCAATTAAAGAAAGTCGATTTTAGGTCGGAATTTTTAAAAGAAGACAAGACCAAAGAGGTGGACATGACAAAATAAACTCAGTTTTTTATACAAAAACAATTAAAATGAATGATTCAATATAAAAGATTCTGAGAATTACGCTCAACATTTCAAAAAAGTCTACTTTTTCGATTTATTTTTCTGAATTTGAGGTTATTTTTGGGTTCGAGACGTCTCTTCAGAAGAGACGTGAGGACGAGGGCGCCAGAGAGCGGACGGCGCCCGGCCGGGCCCCTATGACCATGGAAAGGGGCCGGGCCGCGGGCAGTTTTATTAACCAAAGGGCCGGGCGAATGATAACACTCCAAAATATTATGTCCGTCGTCTCATTGACCTGGTCCCAAATGTGGAGAAATTTCATCTCACCCATTTTGCAGACCACCGTTGGAATCGAGATGAGAGGTTGAAACTGCCCAACTAGAGCTCCGAATGGGATGGAATGGGACGGGATATTCCAAACTCCTTTACATATGTGAGAATCCACAGCAAAAGGGGCTTCCGAATAATTTTCAAAACATATTTTTTTGAGAGCCCCAACATTTACTTTACTGGTACCCAAAAGTTGGGATTTTTAACTTAAAGAACGAAAAAGAAAATGACTCAAGTCACTGGAGAACAGGACGAAAACTTGTTAGAAAGTGCTCCATTCATAAGAAATAATGGTACAAAAAGTTGAGATTCACTTTCGCAGCATGTCTACTTACCATCTTGAAATTTTTTTTATCTCGTTTTAATTCAATTTTAAAGTTAATTCAATTTTAAAGTTAACTATTTTGGAGGAAATTGACGTCATCATGAAAGCTTGTTAAAAAATCAGGGGTCAGTGAAATGGAGATTTGTAAAAAATAAATATCTATGGGCTAAATATTACAAGACTCATGATTTGTTCTGTTGAAATTAATTTAATTGATAATATTAACCTTGAAAATGATTTATGGTAACCATTAAATTAAAATTTTATCATGTGTTAATGACCATTTAGATTTAGAGGAAATGTCAACGTCAATGCCATCCCATTGCAATGGGATCACGTGAAAGTCTCGTGATTCAATTTTCAATTTAATATTTCTGGAATAATTAAATTGAGCATTTAAAAATAATTTTCTAATCATAATATACAAAATTTAATTAATTATTGTGATTATATATATATATATATAATCTAGTTATTATTTGATTTAATTTTAAAGTAAAATTACAACATGTACTTCATTTCGCGACACTTAAAATAAATTAAATGCTCATATTTCAAAAATTCCCGCTACTAATTTTCCGTCTCTTCCGCCATCGCCATCTCCCCCACTCTAATAAATAGAAATACTGGGTTAAATAGAAATTCTCATATTTGTGACGGCAATTTAATATTTTAAACAATAAATCAACTAGGGGAGAGGCGGCTAAAAATTCATCAGGGCTAAAAATGGCCCACTTTTGTAAAATTAATATTGGCCCGCTGCAACATTGCATCCTGAAGTTGGGGGTCTAAAATGAAAGAGAGATAGTCCATACTCATAATTTTTCACATTTCAGGCACCAGAGATTTTAATTTTTATCAAATTATTTCAAATTAAAAATATGAAATAATTTGCACATAACAGTAAGTCCAAGCGGTTGTTTCTGTCACTTGGAAAAGTAATTTTAAAAACATTTATCGTGCAGTGAAAATGTTTTAGTGCACACCATAACGATCCTCATTTAATTCTGCATCGGAAATTATCTAATTACATTTAGTAATTGTTTTACCGACGTGAGGTAAAATTATTTTGGCCAAACCGTCAAAAAATGGAGAGCTCGGGTAAAAGTCCCATACCCCTTCGGCTAAGTCTCCATGAATTTTTTTTCACTTTATCCTTGTCGTCAACTGCGTTCACTTTTCATTTGAATTGGGAATCAAATCTTTTTATTTGAATTTATCATTTTCATGTCAAAGGTAAGAAATTAAAGCTGCATTAAAGTATTTTGTTTCATTTAATTTTGTAAAAAATTGTAAACTATTGAACATCATATAGAATTCTATATTGTTATGAACTAAATTTTTATACGTGTAAAAAACAAGTTATAATTTTTTAAAAAAATATTTTCAAAATTGTGCCGAGAACAAATTGTTGTAAATCGGTGAATTAACTGTTACTCCATTTGGGGTGTAGGAATGAACTTTTTTATTTTGTAAATACAACCGTTCAATTTATTTCAATGATTTTTGTACTTTGTTGATCAGGGTGACCACCTGTCCCCGAATTGGGGTCCTGTCCCCGCGTCCCCGAATTAATTCCAAATTATCCAAAATGTCCCCTAAATTGCCTCTTTGTAAAATTACATCTAAAAATGACTTTTTGTAGAATAATATTGGCGAAAAAATTAAAAAAAGGAAGGTCAAAATAAATCTGGAAAAATATGTACAAAAAAGTAAGTCATCGAGCGTGACGCGTGACCGTTTTCCTTAATGGCATATTTCAAAGATTTTTTCGAGTTCCGAGAAATTGAAAACTTTTCCATATTTTTTCTTTTCGAATTCAGAGATGCCGGATTCCAATTTCCAATTTTTCTGACGGTCGAAAAAATCTTTCCTTCAATCCAATTTTTCAGAAAAATTGAGATTGAAGGACCGAGGAAAAAATTGGAAAAAAATTGAAGGAAATTGAAGGGGAAAAATTTTGAGGTGAGAAAAATTGAAGGAAATTGAAGGGGAAAAATTTTGAGGTGAGAAAAATTGAAGGAAATTGAAGGTGCCTCCTCGCACAAAAATTGGAAATTGAAGGGCGAGAAAAAATGGTCAAAAATTGAAATAAAAGATTGAGCAAGCCAATCGGCATCTCTGTTCAAAAATCGAATTCTAAATTTATTTTAATCCCTTCGATCAGGACTCTGAGTCAGAGTCTCTGACATTGACCTCATCTTCATTTTGGCATTCAAATCAAGTAAATAGTGCGGATTTTTGGACAGTTTCACAATCATTTTAACATTTTTAACAATTTATTTGATACTGTTTTGCACAAAAAACGTTATTAGATCCTTTAAAAAAATGTCCCCGACTTGGACTTGCCTGAGGTGGTCACCCTGTTGTTGATTAATTCGCTGATAATTAAATGATTGCCAAATACAATATTTTGCTGAACTCGACAATAATGGGGTTAAACTTATTTTTCAAAGCCTAAATTGTAAGTTGAGGACAGCACGCCGTGTATATACAGCGCGTACATACGGGGACTTTTATCCGAGGGGGTAGGGACTTTTAGCCAACATATCCTTTTTCAGACCCAGTTTCAAGCGTTAATTACGACCACAATTAAATTGTTGTTAAATCATTTGAACCCATCACCATGAAGCGCATATAGTCCCCTTTCAAATAATATCAATATCAACTCTGTCCCATGTCAGGTGTTCTACTGCGAGCCTCGACAAAAATAGCGACTTTTTACCCGCCTCTCCCCTACACTTAAATATGTCTTTGCTTGAACTGTCGCTGTCTGCAATCTACATAATTCATTTGAAGAACAATTGATAAATACAATTAAATGTTCATATAACTTAATATATTAATTGTTTAAATTACTCAAAAAACTTTGGCGTGTCAAGGCCAAGGGTCATACAATCATCAACGTAAGGTCATTGGATTTGAAAAACTGGACATCAGTCATCAAAGCTTTGCTTTTCAAAATAATGTTCATGTTTCATAAAAATTGTAGCTTGTACTTTAACAAGTTTATTTTTATGGGCTTAGCTGTCTTTAAAAAAATGGAAATCAAGTGGGATAATTTTAATTCCAAACGAAGAAAATTACAGCAATTAAATTGTTTAGCCATCGATGACACCTCCGCTATCATCGAGTTGACAAGGGTGGCAAAAAAAACTTTCGAAAAATTCTTTCTTTGGGACTTTTGGGAGAAATTAAATTCATCTTTGGGGATTTTTAAGGACATTTAATCCAGTTTTGGTAAGTATTTAGTAATATTTTAATATCTTCATGCTTGGGATTATTTTAGTTTGTGTCATCAACAAGTTTAAAGTGTTTAATTTGAGTAATATCCATTTTCTAATTTGTCTCAACGTGGTCGCATTTACCTACATGCCATGTACATAATGAAGTTTAGGAAACTTGATTTAATTGTCATTATTAGACGTGAAATAGACAATCAACTACATTTATATTTAATGACCATCACGTCGGAATAATGCTTTTGTAGAACGTCGTTTACTTTTTAATTTAATTTAAATATTTTTAATGTTCTAATATCTATCAAGTTGACTAACATGATTTTATTTGTTGTAAATTACAGATAGTCCATTTCTTTAATGGGGAAAACTTTAAGTTAATTAAAGTATTACAAATTCTACATTGTAAGTAAAATAAATATAACTACAATTTGTACGCAAGTTGTTGTTTGGATGTAACATTTAAAACTATGGTGAAAACCAAAACAACACAAAATGTGACAAAATGTCACTTTAATTCCATGCATCATAAGCCAACTTAAATACTATTCTGTTAAACCATATTTAATGATAATTGTGTCACAATAATTTTTTTGTACAATGTTGTTTGATTTCATTAATGGTAAAATTGTAATATCTCTCAAGTTAACTAAGGTTACATTTTATTTGTAAATTACAGATTCTCCATTTGGTTTCAACTGTGAGGAGAGAAGTTATTCTAGCTAATTTAATTTCTCTAAATTTTACATGGTAAGTAAAATAAATATAATTACAATTTGAACATTAGTTGTTGTTTGGATGTAACATTTAAGGCTATGGTCAAAATCAAAATAACAAAAAACGTCAATTTAATTCCTGGAATTTTATTTATTTTTAAATATTATTCTGTTGGACCATATTTAATGATGGTCATGTAACAATAGTGTTTTTGTACAATGTTGTTTAATTTACATCAATTGGACTAAGATATTTGTTGTTGTAAATTACAGATGTTTCATTTGTTTCCACTCTGATGAGACTACAAGACTCCACTTTCATTTTTCGCTCATTCAACTCTTAATCGTAAGTAGAACAAAATATAAGTAAAATATATTTTATGTTTGTACATCAATTTTGGTTTGTATGTAAAATTTAGGATTATGGTCAAAGACAAAATGACAAAAAATGACAATTTAATTACATATGCATGATGATCCAACTAAATATTATTTTGTTAATTACAGCATGCCAGAAATAGATTTTGAAAAATTACGTTCCCTAGATAAAATGTTGAAAGACTATCCGAATATTCGATCCGTCCTTCGAAGTGGGGCTTTTGGTGCCGGGTTGGGTTATTTCGCTTATTTTGTAGTCCAACATCTTGAACGAAAGAATGAGAACGAGAAATTTGGTGAAAAATTGGAGAAGATGAATGGCAAAATGAATGTTATGACCGTCAAATTGGATGAGTCAAGACAAAAACAAGAGGAACTTTCGTTTCATGTCAAAGAAATGAGAAAGGACTTTGATAGAGTCCAAAGGAGAATCGACTCAATCGAGGAGCTTCCAACGAAAGACAAAATTGACATTGTGTCAAAAGTCAAAAAGTTTCTCTCGTCTTTTGAAGCTCCCAAGAATTAATAATAATTATGGCAACAATTTTGTATGCTCATTTAAATAACATACGATGCAAATCTTGGACTAATAATTATTTATTGCTATTTAATGTATTTTATATTACTTTTTAAATTTATAGAAGAAATATTACCGTAAAAATATTCTGCACTTGAATATTGTTTTTTTTATCAAAATTTTGAAAGCTAAACTTTCTTACAGGAAGAAAACTTTAAAGTTCCCGGCATTTTTAAAGGTTTTTTTTAAAAATATTTTTAATTTAGTTCACTTGTTGAGTTTTTGTTCAATTATAGTTGTTATTATTACCTATTGACTGTAAACTTCATTTTAGAAATGTTTTTGGATAACTTGGAATGCCTTTAAATTAAATAATGGACATTCGCAGACAAAAAGTAATTTGTGCATAAAATAATTGTTATTTCATTTTATTTAAAATAATGGAACTGTACAATTTGGTCACAAAAAGTTTGAAGGTAATTCAACTGTCGCCGTCTTGACCTGTAAAGTGACAAAACCATCCACGTCCAATAATTCCCTTGAACTGAATTTCGCTGTCACAGCCTTGTCACCAGGTACCCTTGGGGTCAACTTGAAACTTGTGGTGGCCATCTCGCCAACACCCACTGACCTACAAAAATTAATTTTAAAAGAATATTTACTAACTACCAATTAATTGCCCACAGTTTATACGATACCATAAAAAAGAACGCGTTACGTTTTAAGCTTAATTTCAATTGGCTGGCCACATCCTGGGGCGTCAATTTTGAAGAAACATTTGGACAATTTCACTGGCAGCGGATTCTTCATTGACACTTTCCCTTCAAACGACTGACCAACGCAAATTTCTTTTACGTTTGGCATCTGTCTCAAAGTATTAAAAAAATTAAACCAATATTGATTCAAAAATTTCCAAAATTGTACCTGAAATTTTATGTCTGGTCGGCGGACACGGAAGTCATCTTGTGCAAAATATTCAAAATCTGTTTCGTGGACTTTGGCCAAGCATGAAATATTGAAGGCCCCCTCTGGGGTCATTAATTTATTGTAATTGTCATAGGTCACGAGAAGGGTCGTCTCTTTGCGGGTTTTGGATGGGATGGAAATATTGATGGGTCGTTTGATGACTAATTCCTTGACCTCTCCCGTGTTCAAAACAGTGTCCACTTGGAGTGACCCACTCACTTTGTACTCGTCTTTGGGGCTTTGGTTCTCAATCGTGAGGACAACTCTGAATATTTTCAAATAAATTACAATTCTTTCAAAGGCTCTAAATTTAATTGAAAGTTACCTGAATGAAGCGCCAATTATGACGTCATCGATTAGACTGAGGTCAAATTTAACGTGACTAAATTTTTCATTTATGTAAAAACGACTAAAGGAACTCTCTGACAATTTCAAGGCCCTCCACATGGCTTCCCTTTCCTCTGATGATTCTGCAATTTCAAATTGACAAAATTATTTTTTGCAAACTTTTGGCAAAATTAATTTTACACGTACTTTCTGCATATTTGTAATTCTGCGTAATGTCCTCCCTCTCAAAAGCGCCAATAGCTTTGGTACTGATGCTGATGCCAATCCTGTGGGATAAATTTAAATGTGCAAAAATTGGGAATATTAAATTAATGCAAAAAACGTACGATTCAGAGTCGGGCTTGTTGGACAAAAGTTTGAGGGGTTGACTGGGTCCAAAATATCGCCAATAAACTTTGTCTGCATTGACCTCGCTGTAGAGAAAAGGGACATCAAAGGGAACTTTAATTCGACCTCGTCGACAGGCTTCAACACTTGCAGGGCCAAGTTGATAAATCCCCAAACTTCTTTCTTGAGGTGTGGCGTCAATAGCTTGCCATCCGTCATAAATTTTGTCTTCAAGGTCATCTCGGGTCATGTAAACTTCGTTCCAAACATGAAAATTCCTACAGAATTGCAATTTGCACATTTAATTATTTTTGCACATTTTGGCCAATTTTGATTGAAAATACCAAATGGAGTCCGTATTGAGAGACTTGACGGGCTTCCCTTCAGAATCCACAAAATAGTCAATTGTCATTGAACTTTGAGTGTCCTGTTAAAATTAATTGGGTCAAATTCTGATCGGAGGTCAATTCCTCAAAAAGGTCAACAACTTACGTGAGCTGAAGAAAAGTTGGTGACTGGTCGACTTGGAATTCCCAGGGCTCTGCAAACTTCATAAAAGAAAAAAAAAATTATTGGTAACTTTCCCCATCAAGATAATTAATTGGCAAAAATTGATTAAATTTTACCTGAAGTGAGAACTCCCGCAAAAACCCAACACTGACCAAATTTGACTGGCTTCTTTTTGGTAAAATAATTTTGAATAATTTTGGCACTTCCAGTCCACTCAGTGGGAGCCACACCTGCACTGAAATCATCTGACCAATTTCCCTCTAAAAGTCCTTGATCATCCGCTGAATTCACTAAGGCTGACAAAGCTCGACATGTTTTGACACTAGAGGCTCTCCCCACTGGATTTACATTTTTTTCAAGAAGATAGAGGGCGCAGTCAAGAATATCCTTTTCAAACTGAGAGTACGCCCATGGGCAGGGCCTTAATCTATTGTGACTCCCCCTCCATATTAATCCCGTATCCTCCAGCACATATTCTACCCGAGCGTCCTCTTCTGGCATATAAACTTGGTCGCCTGTATGTATACAATTTTTTTAAAGATTAACCGGCACTTTTTAAATCGTTGTGATCATTTACCTGAACACCAAGGATTAAAAAGAATGTAAATTGGATGTGGGTGATTGTAACTCAAAGTTTGTCCAGTCAATTCAAGTTTTGAATCCACCGCCAAATTCCATTTGCCAACAGTACATTTAGAGGACGCACGGAGCTTTAAAAATTATTCCAACTAATTAATATTATTTATTTAATTTTAATTCTAATTAATTTACTTGGACTGTCACAGTCTTGTCATCATCTGTATGATCAATTTGAGCCAGCCAGTCATGACCTTCTGACCCTGACAGGTCACTATTTTTTGGTAGTAAAGGAACCACAATCATTGTCCCATTACTTGGACTTGGTGTAGTATCTAATTACAATTAATTTACAATTAAATTTAACTAAAAATAATATTCGTTTGTCAAATAATTTCGGTTACCTGCCACTGTAAAAGTAAATGAGACTCGATCCTTGAAAAATTTTCTGTCAAAGGTCACGTCCACTAAAAACGGTTGACCTCGTCGAACAATTAAATTAGGATAAGGGGTGCGCATCATTAATTCATATTTTCTTGTCCGATGTTCGTCCCCATTGTCAATTAATTTTAAATCTAATTTGGTAACTTTTAATGGAGTTTGAGGTGCCGGGGCGTCCACTTGGTCTCTGCCACCGACGTTTTGGCTGGGTTTTTTGTCCGGTAAATTGTTTTGAGATTCACAACAGGAACAACAATTCCCCATTGTTGGAATTAATAATTATGATTAAATGGCACAAATTAAAAATGACTGTCACTGCATGTAGGAGAGTTGAGGGAATGCAAAATAATATTTGCAGAAATAATTTGCAACAAAATCTTGCGAGCACGTGCAACGGCCCATGAAGAAGGGGAGAATATGAAAACTTTTCTTTGAGATTAAATTACAAGCGGCAAGGACAAGCCCAAACAAGTTTTTTTTTGCTCTTTGCACTTGAAAATGTTTTATACTCGTTCACCCTTAGGGCATGATTCATCTTTGTGCAAAAAATTAATTTTGTCAAAGGTACAAATATTCTCCTTGACATTGAATTGATTAATTCATTGATAAACCATGTACACGTTTTTTTGTGTACTTTAACAAAAATGGAATTTATATGGGCAAAAAAATGAATGGAAAGTTAAGCATGGAGTGTCACTAAAGTTGTAATATTACGAAACGAGTTTTCATATTTATTTAAATACAAATTTAAAATTAATTAATTTGTCATGTGTGGTGAGCCCAACCATAATTTTGCAATGATTTAGAAATTGTTAAAATGCAAAACGTCTGGCTCTGGACATGTCTTGATGACCCCTTCAATTGCAGGTCCACTAGAATGATTTCATGTGACATGGGGTCATATAAAATAAAAATTGATGGTGGAATAAAGTTTTTTATGGGTAAAATAAATCAATTAAATTCCATTTCAAATTCAATTAAATGAATCTCTACTTGAAAAAATGATTGAATTAAAGTTGGCTATTTTGGTGTCATCACTAAATAAAATTTTAATGATTTTGGTGAAATTTGCACTCTAAAACTAGAATCTGGTTGTAGTTTTATTTGCACACTAGACTTACAGGCGCGGAAAATTCCGCGCAGCTAGAATTATGTCGAAGTAGATTTTAAAAACTGGTTCATGAAAATTTGTATGAAGTTAAAATTTTTAAAATTTTTCACAATAACCTATTTAAGTGGTACGTCATTTTTTATTATTTCGAATTTTCATTGTTTATTTCGTTTTACAAACGTTAAATATTGTATGGCTAATTTGGGTAAAGTCTTGTCATGTAATTGTAAGTAAATTAAATTTCCATTTGCTGAAATAAACACTATTGCCAGCGCGGCCCGTTTCGGTTCTCGCAGGTGAGGTGCACTTCGGGCACCCCACCAGCTCGAACCTCAACATCGGACCGTGCAAATGGCTTCTGCTTATCGCATGAGGTTATGTCAATTGGTTAAGTTATAAATTTATGTCCGTTTGAGTTTTGTGTTGGTTGACGCTTAAAGTTGTGTATGATTTTTGACGCATAAAATTGTATGGACCTTGATGTGTATTGATATTTAGCTGAAATGATCATTGCCGTACGATTTAAACATGTACTTATCCTAGTTCATGGAGCAATTTTATATCTGAGTGATCTACTTTCATGTCTTGCAGCCATATTATGTATTTAGAGGTGAGGTCGACTGTCCACGAAAGCTGGTCAGGAAGTTAATAACATATTTTGCGAGCGTGTAGGCCGCTCTAATACGGCTGAATGCTAGGAACATTTATGTTATTCATAAAATTTCTTTACAATTAGTAATTAGTACCTAATCTCCTAGCAAATTTATTTGGGTCATTGATGAAAATACCTATCCACAAACGTGGGCAATATAACCCGTGCATAGTCATGGTCAAAATCCGACGTGCAGGGACGCGCCAAAATTCTCCCATTCACGGATATGGCAAAAACTTTGGTGCACAGACACGGTAAGTTCTAATTCTCCACGGACATGGCAATAATCCTTGGGTGCACGGACATGGATAAATTATACCATATATGGACTTGACAAAAATCCCCCGTGCACGGACTTAGCAAACATCATCCGTACACAGACATGGCAAAAATCCCCCGTGCAACGGACACAGCCGCAATAAATAATCTTTTAGCGTGACCCACAACTGACGTGACTCATCTCAGGTGCACGCACACCGACGCAGAATATAATTTTCTTGCGTGACCCACAAAGCGTGACCCACAGTCTTCACAAACGTAGGTCACGCGTGACCCACAAACGGCAGAAAACGTGACCCACAAGTAAAAACCGCTCTTTGTATTTTATGAATGTGATGTGATGATGGAACAAAAAGCAGTTTTTGCATGGAGTGGAAAGACAATCACTCACAAACTGGGTGCTACAGTGGACACAAGTGGGGACATCGTGTTGAAAATTAATGGATGTTGACAATGCTAGTCTAATTCCGCTTGTAACTGTATTCTCCTGCACTTTGTAAATGAGTCAAATTAGCAATAATTAAATCTCATGTTAATAATACTAATTATTATTGTTATTAACATTTTTGTATTAATTGTATTCTAAATTAGTCATTTTTTTCTCACAAAACAATTTAAATGTATTTGTAGGTAAAGACGGGTCACTTGGTCATTTGGTGTAAAATCAAAGGAGGGTATGCGTTATGCCTTTGATTTTGGGCCCATTTCCGTAGCATTAACGTGTTAATTTTGGACCCACTTGAAACTTCGAAAATTTAATTTTAATATGTTCCCGGGTTAACAGAACGTTAGGAAAGGTTATTCAAATTACTTGTTGTCGTCGTAAAACCGCCAAATTGGCGGTTTTCCGCCAACCACACTCTATAAGCAGGGTAAA
>JAQIVZ010003351.1:0-14499 GCA_034700945.1 Arrhopalites spinosus
GACGTCAGATTCTTCCCCTGACTTTTTAAAAATACAGGAATATGAAATGAGACTTAATCAACACGAAGAAAAAAGAACTCAAAACCAGAGGTCAAAGGTTCCATCCAATTTAGTGGCTTCCAAACTTGCTTTACGTAAATTACATAGTGCTTTTCCAACTCTTACACTACAAGAGATTGAGACGTACTATGGAGCTTGTAATTTCAAGTATGATGAGACTTTTAATGCCCTGATATCTTCCTATGCAACTAAATTTGATCCGGACGGACTCACAGATAAATTTCAGCTGGGTGCTCAGAGAGACATGAAAGTACGTAAGACTATTAAATACAAAATATGTTGTCAAAAATTAATTTTGATGTTGGCAGTTTAATTTTAAAAATGATTTTTCTTGTTGAGGCGTCTACACGTACTGATGTCAGTAACCTCCGAGGTCAACAAGATTTAGATGCAATGACCCATGAAGAATTAAGAGAACTGGCCATGGAGCATTATAAATTACGAAGGAAATGTCAAACAAATTAGTCAAGCCAAACGGGAGAGTCACACTGCTTCGTACTTCACTGAGAAGGTACAAAATTGGCTATGCCTATAAATTAATTAAAATTAAATCTAATATCGAATTTGTGTCAATTATAATATGTTATCATCATGATACTTATCTTGTAGGTGTATAATATTTATATACATGTTATATGTATATGTGTCAGCATTGTCTCTGAGTTTTAATGTTTAATTTTCAGTTTTGGGAACATGATGAAATGATGCGTAAAGCAAACAAAGCAGCAGCTGACATGATACTGGCCAAGCACAGTGGTCCCAATGAGCCAAAGGACAAGTTAGATCTACACTTTTTACATGTCCAAGAGGCCATATCGGTACGGGAAACTTGATTCTTTTTTTGGTTGAACATCACAATATATAAAATAGCTACGACTAAAGACTACTCAATTCTATACTTTATATTGGTTACAGGCAACACAGAAATTTCTTCGGGTAAATACTAATAGTAATTTTGAATGTATACAATTACATACTATGTTATCGAAACTAATTATCATGCGAATATCTGAATTAACCATTTAATTATTCTTTGTATGTCCCTGATGACAGGATCGTACAAAGTACATGGAAGAGAATAATTTACAAAGTTACGATCTAAGGATTATCACTGGGAAAGGGAAGAATAGTGATGTATTCGGTTCGAGACTGGGTCCGGCCATACTACATTTTTTGAAAAAAAATCATTACTCGTAAGGAAAAAATTAACTACAACATTGGGTTTATAATTTTTCAATGATTTGGTGACTGAAAAGTTCAAGCGTATGATGAGATTCATATGCCTCCTTGTAGTTTTTCAGTTTCTATGTATATTGTGAACATGCCCTTTTAAATTTCAGAGTGATTCAGAGTTCTGGATATCTGGAAGTCACTTTGGAAAACCCGTCAATGCAAAGACCAGGAGGAAATTTTGGAAAGTAGTCTGTGATAATAGTTATCCTTAAAAAAAGTCAAGTGCTATTTCTAAAGTTGATACTAATGGCTACTAAATTGTGCATCTCAGTTTTTAACGAGAGTCTTTTTTTGTTGTGCCATGTTTTCGATCAATTTTAATTTTGTCCTTACATGTAATATAAATATGTACCACATTTCTCTAATCTTGTTGTCTGTTAAATATTGTACCTTTGGATTCTAGTGAATGTAAACTACTGATTCTCAAGAATTGGAAAGTCACCATGAAATGTACAAAGTAATTTCATTATTTTTTAAAGTGCCTTGAAGACAATATTGTATTTATTTTCTGACAAAGTGTATTTAATATATTTTTACCAAGAAAGATTACAAGTACAAAAATCTTAACAACACATACAAATATAATATTGTTATATATATTATAATGTATACATATATCAATTGCTCAATGATTTTTTTAGTAAAGAATAAGATGCATACTTTTACATATTTGTTGCTTTTTAATGGATTATTTTAAATGGTCTCCAGGTCATTCTTATGAAAACTTATAGTAGCATTATTACATCAAACTTTGATATCTTTAGATATTTAAAGTACAAGGTCAAGGTACGTGACTGGTCCAGAGAGATTTTAAGATCAATATCAGAGTTAATGTATAAAAGAATTCAATTCAAACAATTCTCTCTGGATCCTCCTTGTGGGCCATTATAAACTTAGGTATATAAAATATTATTGATAGTGATTGCTAAGGTATATGAACTTGAAGTAGCAAAATAGTCAAAATCACTCTGTCTCATAAATCCTCACACAGGTAATTGCATGGTAATACCTAAACAATATTTAAATGAACTTTGTATGTGTATGCAACTTCCTCCTTCATAATTAAGATAAATAAACTTTGAAGATGTGGAAATACTAATTAATTTCCTATAAATCATATATTAATATTAATTACTAGACTCACAATTAAATCAGAAGATATTTTTGGATAGCTTAACTTGTCGAGTTTTGTCGACCTGTCCTCATCACTTTGGTCACCATGATCTGTAGAGCTAGAGAGACGGCATGAGAGTGAAAGAGCTTAATAATTTCATCGGAAGGGAAATTAAAGACAGAATTATTCTAGGAAAAAGTCTCTCCTTGTTGATTTGATGATCCGTCACTTGTAGTGCTTTTCTATATGCAAACACAAGCATTTATTTTGTGACAAATGATAAGAATTTATGAATAAATTCACAGCATTTAATGTTGAAAATATGAAAAGGAAATATAAGCCAGATCACATTCTAATTTCATAAATTAGTTTCAGCTATTAATTGTCATTTTATTACTCCGATGTCAAGTAAAATATTCTACCATCAAAGTTATCAGTGGTTAAACACTACAACACTAGTTGGCCCGTTATTATTAGGGCATTCGGGACACGGACAAACTCGTTTGGAGCTTGGAAAATCGATCTACGGGGTAAAAGTGGTGGTTCGTGAACCAAATCTTCTTCATTTGACCCTTCATGTAATTTACAGAATTTGGCTTGTTGTAGGACTTGGAATGAAGATGGGACAATTGAGACAATACAGATGCCTATCCAATACACGGCAAGTCAACTTTCTTTGAAGGACTTCCAAGAAATTTTACCTGCCGTGATCCAAGGGAGAAAACATGTGCTTGTAGATAATTCGGATAAAAATTTTCCCTCGAACCACCCTAAAAACGGATGTAGCTAATAAATAGTCGTATGCAATCATTCATTCCTTCGGTTTAAGCAAATATAATTGAGTGGGTGGGGGGGAGAGAGAATGGTGCGGAAAAGAGTTTTTGGACTCGTTGCGTTTGACGTCTTCCTGACCCAAGTTTACTTTATGTCATCAAAATCAAACTATATGAACCAAATTCATAATCGATGATACTTTAAAATGAATTCAAATTTGTGATTAAATGCCACTAATGGCACTACAAACGGAGATATAGGCATGTACATTCTTGCAAAATAACTCTCCCATCCCTCAGTATTTGATCATTGTATTGGAGTCACGATGAGAAAAGTACAACTTTTATATCTAATGTTGTTATTAGAAAGGACATGGGAGGCATAACATGGGGATTTTACATTTCGTTATTTTGAGCTGAAATTTGGCAGGTAGATTGCTGAGACCCTCCTGATGAAAAAATAAAGGGGTCCCTTTTTCGGCGGATGGCTTCCTTTGACCTCCAGAGGTCAAGATGTGCTCCATATGTACGTTATGGCCAAAAAACTTAGTTTTGGTACAAAAATTATGAAACTTGGCAAAAAGGCTCTCCTTGCCCTCCTGATCAAAGTTTGTATTGTGGTCATAGCACATTTCTCGTATGCTCTACAAATCTACCAATACACTTTTTTGAATTTCATTTTTTTTGACCTTTCTTGAGGTCATTTTGACTTTGACTTTGAACAGGGGTCACGGAAACCAATATTTCAAAAAAGTGTATAGGCAGTTTTGTAGAGCATACGATTTTGAGTATTGGTGAATTTTTTCAGAATTTTAGGATGAACAGGGAACCCAGATTAATGCGGTGACCTAAAACAAGTCTTTTTGACCTCTGGAGGTCAAGCATACGAGAAATGTGCTATGACCACAATACAAACTTTGATCAGGAGGGCAAGGAGAGCCTTTTTGCCAAGTTTCATAATTTTTGTACCAAAACTAAGTTTTTTGGCCATAACGTACATATGGAGCACATCTTGACCTCTGGAGGTCAAAGGAAGCCATCCGCCGAAAAAGGGACCCCTTTATTTTTTCATCAGGAGGGTCTCAGCAATCTACCTGCCAAATTTCAGCTCAAAATAACGAAATGTAAAATTCCCATGTTATGCCTCCCATGTCCTTTATGAAATGAAAGTTTTAATATTTGTTGTTGTTGAGTTTTTTTAAAAGCTTATTAATTAATACGCCACATGTTAACATGTACATATTAATAATTTTAAGAGAGCATAATTTTAAACTACAATATTTTATGAGGTCAACAATTGACCTGATAAACTGGGATGTGAATCGGCGTTGTGCTCTGCTAGTAATTGCCACGAAGTGGCAACTTGTTTTTTTTATAAATTGTTAAATATGCATTTACCTGTTAATTGTGGATTAAATTGTGACATTCCAAAACAACTGACAGTGTACAAAATGGCATCTTTAGATACTTGGAAAAGTTGTTGACCCCGACTATTAATCAAATTTTGAGCCGCCCACAAGTACAAATAATTATGCACAAATACACACACATTCGGACCATCCAGAATTGATGCGAGGCACTATATGTAAAATATTTTGTTTTTTAAAATTAAATTAATTAAATATTAATACTAATAAAAAAAATAGATAAAAAAATGCTAAAAACCTCATGAAATGAAGAATTGTAGTCTGTGACAGGATGCTTTAATTGACGAGGCCAGTCGAGACGTTTATCAAGCTGAAAAGCTTTGTAAAGAATGAAATTAACATGAAAATCAGAGGCGATGAGCTCCTCAAATGTCTCTGGAGGATTGGCATAAATGGGCTCCACTAGCATGGCAATGACAATTGATTTGTACGCATTTCCCAAAACGATCATGACTAATAACCAATTTAAAAAAACAAATCTAATGGCTGTCGCATTGTTTTGAAGAGGAGACAAAACTTCATCTGGAATAGGCTGATCAATTAGGACACGTGTAAAATTTGAAATATTTTCAAAATAAGAATGAATCTCATCATGTCTTGTACTTCCAATTTCATCAGAATTGTCAAAATCATTTTTGTCTGTTTTAACAACAGTGATTGCATGACCTTGATCATGATGATGATTAATTTTTATTCTCATCAAAATGTAAATTGTGACCACTTGAATTAAAATAGAGACAAAAGTAGTAAGCCAAGTGGCTGTATCGAAGGGTCTCACAAGGAACATGAGGGTCACTTCCGTTTTCTTTGGCAAGGGACTGAAGAATGTGAGGGGGGAGAAGATGGCCCCTTTTGACATGGTGAGGACGTCATATTGAAAGGGGAATGGAGTAAATGGAATTACAATGTCAACCAATTCTTTCATTATTTGTCCCATGTAACTCGTCCATGTTCCATTAGCTAATTTGACCCCAAATCCACGGAGAATATTTACAGGAATTATTTTGGCTGTGGCATTCAACTGTCGAATCATTTCAAGAGAGAACATACACAAAAAATGACATGTGTGTCTCTTCTTGTAAGCTGCCATTGCTTTTTCTATTCGAGATGTATGCGGCTCACCGATTCGAAATTCTTGTCCTTGTAAATCAACCCATTTATTCCAAAATAAATTTTCAAAATTGGTTCTTGACTTAAAATTTTTGTAAACAATTTTAAGACTTTTTTGAGCCAAATTATATTTTGCCACACAAAAATAAATTAAAGTTGACCCAAATCGATTTGGGGTCAATATGAGCCAATCAGACTTGTTTTGAGGTTGAATCACAAGCACATTAGACAATCTTCTGAGAAAATGATTTGACCAAAATTCACTTGAGTCCAGAGAACTGGATAAATTTTCAGTGAATAAAAAATGAAAACTTTGAGGATTTCTTCCAGGAAGTCGATTAACCCAATTAGAGTCCATTTTACCAATATTTGAATACACTGAAAAATCAAAGTAAATTACTAGACTACAACAAGGAGAGAATTTTAATAATAAAGGGGATAAATTGTTGAGATGATTTGGCAATGAAAATATTAAATTAATTGAGTTTGTCCTAATTTGAGGATCATCCCCCACTACGATTATTGTACAGTCATGGAATTTTGAATTAAATAATTCACCAAAATAATTCACGATGAACAATTTATTATCACTTGTCACTTCTTGAATACTTTTGAGATGAAAGGCATACGAATTTAGAAAAAAGAGAAAGAGAATTTTTAAATATATCAAAAAATTCATGGCGAAAATGAATTGTAAAAATTCTTTCAAAATAATTATGAAATTGAAGATTGGCTAACACTGGCTAACATTTTGGGTCAAAATTACACCGCAATTTTTTTGATTTATAGTAAGACTCCACCCGCCTAGCCTGGTTACGCTCGTGGAACTTGCAAGGTTCGGTTAAACCTGTTGACTATTGGAATGACGTACATTTGTGACATTGAGAATATAAAATGAGACAAATATCGATGGAGACGTCTAGTCTTTTCAACTCAAAAAATATTTATTAGTCATTTATTTGTTGACCCAAAAAAATAGACAGAAATTTGTGTATTTTTAAAAAATAAATTATTCAGTGCCATAAAAATGTACTATTCACTGACATTTTGACACTCAAATAAATCAAAATCAATCAATCAAAAAATAAGGAAGAACAAGGTTAGTAAAGTATCTCCTTCTCGTAAATTCTCGATTAAATTCCATTAAATAACTCATTCCAGTGGGTCTTGTACTAAACTCATTTTGATAATCGACATTAATCCATAGCCAAACTCTTTTTCCAGAATTATGAGACTGAGTTAACCATTGTACAATGTCCGTTTCAGCCCCCGCCTGGAGTACTTTATTTTGATGACTTTGAGGAAATACTTGATTAAATTTGAGATCTGATTGAGGTCCCAGGGATGATCCAATAAAATGACCAATTTGATCTTCAGATTCATTTTGAAGTTTATCATAATATTCACGATCTTCTTTCGTCACATTCAACTGTCTCAGTTGACCTTTCCTCACATGTTCAATGCCAATGAGTGCTTTTATGTACTCAACTCTTTTATTGTAGCCAATTCTGTAGGAATCGATAGGGAAAGAAAATGTCGGGTTGTTTTTTTCTGACTGGCCAATATCTGCGAGGTCAGGGACGTAGGGGACTCCATATCCCCCTTTTAATTTTAAGTAAGCTTTAGTACCCTTTAAATTTACTTCAAAGGCACTGTAATCCAACTCATTTTCAAAACAAGGGCTCACTGACTTGACATTTGGTAGAAAATCTGAACCCCTTGTTTCATCATTGTCGTCTTCTGCTGACGTTGTCTTTGGATAAAATGCCATCGATTGTCCATGACATGAATTTGTATTGTCGTACAGTCTCACACATGTACCATACGTGTTCAGTGACTGAATTTTACCATCTAGCTGTAAGCAAGGGGGATTGACCTGACCTACGAAATTAAAATTCTGGGACGGTCCTAAAAATAAAGCAGTATTTTTAGTAGAAACTTTAGTCAACTTTTTATGAGAATTATTTAAGTTTATTATTTGTGGAAAATTTACCTTGATAATTTGAACTGGTGTACAGTCGAGCTTGAGGCTTTGTAATTAAGCTGCCTGAGAAATTAAATATTTCAATTAATTAATATTAAATATTAAAATTTCAAGTTTTGGAACTTACCCCCATTTTTGACATCCGCAGTCCATACTTCTTGTTGTGTAAAATTACTCAATTTTTCGAGGGTTGTAAGCCTGAATTCTAAAGTCAGTATTTTGGCATTTTTATGGTCGTCAAAGTAAGTCAATTTGTTGTTCAACGTTCTAATCTCGGATTGTAGTTTGTGTTCTTCTACTTCCAACGATGCCACTTTTTGTTGTAATGAAGTAACCAATAACCTAAGAGCTTCAATTTGATGTCCTATGTCAGTTCCTTCAGTTTTACTTTCTGTTTTTTCAGTTCTTTCAATTGATAAAGTACTATTGGAAACTAAATCTGAGGTCCCTTCTCCTATCGTTAACGATGCACAAAAATTTTGAGGAGTCAAAACCAAGAGAAATAAAGTTAAAAATTGTCTCCACATGGTTAAAAGTAAATTAATTTTCAAATATTTGGAGACTTTATGCACCTACAGCTAATTTTGAAGTAGTCAAGCTTTGAAAATGCAAGTCGTACACAATTTTTGATTTGGGGTGATAGTAAAATTTTTGGTCCTTGTCCTTGTCATCGAGAGTGAGAAATCACGTCTAAAATTATTAACTTAAATTATGTAAATTCATCAAATGAAAATTTTTAAATTTAATTTTTGAGAACAAATGAGAATATCCTTGTACTCTCTCTCTCTCAAGGTAAACTTTTACTTTTGATGAGCAAAAATGAAGATGAAATTCCTATGCAAAAGAAACTGATTGTTTTGCGGCATTTACAGGTAAATAAACCTGTTTGGTGCAATTCTTGAAATGATACAGCATTGCTGTGTGATCCTTGACTCATAAGTTACGGTTCCTCTCACGTAATGTGAATCCATTTATTAATTTATTGTACCTGATGAATCTTCCTTAATAATATGTAACTGTACAGTTTACTTGTACCCCTCTGAGCAACACTTTAATAAAAAAAACCTTTTTGAATTGAACAAGTACAAATGTTGCATATTTTGTAAGTTTAATATTTGCAAAAAAAATATTCACTCAAATTAATTATCATTATCTTGAACAAGTTGAGAGGTTGTTAAAAATTATCTGTAAAATGCAAAAAATGTAAAATTATTTCAACTTTGATTTTGAATTTTAATTTTATGAATTTTAGTTGGTCTGAAAGAAAGCGTTGGGATGCTTCCCAACAAGTTTCTTGAACTCGGCATTCAGCATCAATGCCTGCATGTGACTGTAATTAAATAAATTTTAATATAAATATTTAATTATTTTTTTAAATGTTATTTTTTCCTTATATTTGTATTTTTAATTATTCTTAATCTGTGCAAAATTTATTGAGCACTGTCTTGATCTCTTGTTTGGCATTGTAAAGATGAGCAGCCACAGTGAGGAGTCCCACATTCTCAAGGGACAAATCCTTGATCATTTCAGTACAGCAAAAATCTTTCAATTCACTCAAATTGTATTTCTCAGCTCCGTGAATGATGTCCATCCAAGAATATGAGAGTGGCAATTCAAATTTGGCAATGTAAATGTACTGCCAAATTGCAGACAAGGCATTTGGCTGCATGTCTTCAATTACAATTTCATTAGTGGCTGCTTCCGCCATGTTAGTTTCCAACATTGCACAAAATACTGAACTCCGAGCTGAAACAAATTTAATTATTTTATAGTAATAATTACCAGTAATTATTATTTTTATAATTTGATAAATTAAAAATTAAACTGGCCAGATAAAAATATTTTATGGCAAGGAAAAGACATTTCACCACATCGAATGCTCACATCAGAGAATTTTGAGGATTGGAATTGTTTATCAAAATCATTGAGAATATTTCCCAGTCTGACCTCTTTCTTTGAGATCAAATCTTTTTTGACATCGTTTTAAATGTTAATTGGAGTTTGCATAATAATTTCCATTTTTATGAAAATTCGGGGAGTACCATTCTCTAAATATCTGGCATTTGATCCGTACAGAGAGCTTATATTGACGGCCATACCATTGAATGAATCTTTTTCTTGGAATTTATGGGCTGTAAAATAAAAAATGAAACAAAATAAAATTTGTATTTACGTAGGGTGATCTCTTTTTTATATTTTCAACAGTATATTATTATTAGATTTAATTTTTATCTAATTTATAAAATTATTGTTACCCACTTATTGGCAGAGGTTGACCTTCAGTGTGAAACTGGATTTCAAAGGACCATATGCACTAAGGGCCCATTTTCGGCCAACGTCAAATTCATCTAAATTTGGGTTGAAAGTCAATTCGACAACGCTGATCACGAATCTGAGCGATTTATTCACTGAAAAAGTGTTCTTCTGCCGCCAGGGGGCGTGAAAGTTAAAAAACATGAACTTTTCAAGAAAGAAGGAAACAACAAATGTTGACCACACAACCCCTTACAAAAGTCAATTCGAGTGTCCTGATTACAAATCCAGAAACGAAAAATTGTTTTAAAAATCGGGTTTGCCGCTAGAGGTCGATAAAGACGCAACTCTCAATTGAACGACATGTTTGACCACTGTAATCATAGAGTCGATGACGACACGTGGCATTTTTCATTCGCTCACTTTTTTGAGCAGCTCAACCTGCGTCCATCCGTGAAATGTCACTCAATGATAGTGATAAACCAACCCCCAGGCGTGTTGGTGTGACCGGTTTTAGGTGAAAACAGTATATGAAACACTACATCAACAAAAATTGGAGACCGGCGAAGGTTTACACACAAAATTCTGAAACTTGGCCCAAAGCACGTCCATCAGTGTGGTCAGCTTTTGTTTGATCAACATTCCCCCCAAAAAGGCGGGTTTCCGCCGCCAGCTATGTCATTTGTTTTGACAACTTCAAACATACCAAAAAATATTATTTTCGATTCCAAAGAAAATCTCGATGTCTAAACAGCTTCATTAGGATCTCATTGACATTCCTGGGGACACGAAATAATTTATTGACCCCGCATGTGTGACCTCCAGGGGTCAGTTTCGAAAAGGCTCTATAACATGGACGCCACCTGGTGGAAAATTCTGAAATAATTCAAACTTATAGATGACACCATAGGGAACAAGTTCTCTGTTTATATCAAATCATCATTGACCTTCCGGGGTCAACCAGGTCACAATTAATACTTTGACCTCGCCCAGAGGTCAAATGGACTTTTTTAATATGAGCCCAAAACCAATATTGTTCAACTTGGTCCCGCCTCTACATCTGAATTTTTTCAGAATTTTAGGTCAACAGGGGTCACCGGTAGAGGACTATACGTAAAATGACCTTTAGAGGTCAAAAGGAGGGTCATCAATTTTTTTTCAACTTACAAACCATGCTTGGGACATCGTTTTTTATCGTCCTACCAGGTTTCATCGAAATCCAGTGGCACCATAGTCATGGGGGTAATTTTTGAATTTCAATTGGCTTTGTATGCAAACTAATAGAAAAACTAGCATCATGATAACTCGTTTTAATTCATTTGAATTTCAATGAAACTTGATAGGATGATAAAAAACGATGTCCTAGGCATGTTTTGTAACTCTAAAAAAATTGCTGACCCTTCCTTTGACCTCTGAAAGTCATTTCTTGTTTGGCCCTCTACCGGTGACCCCCATTGACCTAAAATTCTGAAAAAATTCATATGTAGAGACAAGACCAAACTGCATAATATTGGTTCTGAAATCAAATTACAAAAGTCAATTTTGTGACCTCTGAGCCAGGTCAAAGTATTAATTGTCACCTGGTTGACCCCGGGAGGTCAATGATGACTTGACGTTAACAGAAAACTAGTTCCCTACGTTGTCATCTATAAGTTTGAATTGTTTCAGAATTTTCCACCAGGTGGCGTCCATGTCATAAAGCTTTTCCTAAACTGACCCCTGGAGCCAATTTGACCAGCCAATTTGGCGGGAATGTTGATCAACCAAAAACTGACCCCACTTATGGACTTTCTTTGTACCAAGTTTCCGAATTTTTGGGTGTGTAGTTGTTTTTTGCCAGATATTTTATCACTGGTATTTTAACGGGATTTTGATATAAAATCGATCCCGCCGACCCGGCTGGCGGGTTTGTGTATGATTAACTTTTTTTCGTAGTCAAGTGCTAGACGTAGTTTGACCTGCTCTACAAGAAAGGCCAATAAACAGTGGGGGTCACGTTACCCCCCTCAGCCTCATTTTTGGCAACCCCTCCTATTCGTCATTTTGGGAGAGGGATTTAAGTAGGACTACAAGCTTGAACCAAGTTGAAAGTTTCACAAGTTGTTCAAAATAACATAACTTTGCCACTATGCGTAATTTCAAGTTGGTTCAAGCGTTGTTAGAGGCCGCATCGGGCACCCTGCGAGCATGTACATACATGCCCGCTCGGTTCAGAGAGGTCACGCAATTGTTTTTTTTTGACTTGACCCGATGTGGCCCCTAACAAGTTCAAGCGTGTGGTCAATCCATAAAAGGCAAAGTTATCAGATAAGATCCATTGAGCGTGAAAAAAAATCCCTTCGGGCTCTCAATGACTCCCCCTTCTTCATGACAATGGCTCCTTTGAAATTCTTTAAATATGCTTAATTTAAATTGCAGATTTAGGTATGGCCACATGAGTGAACAGAGTTGAAATTTTCACGCCTTTTTGAAAACAATATGGTGAATCATCATGCGTAAATTCAAGTCTGTTCACGCGTGTGGCCACTACGAAACAATTAGTGCATATGGTCCATTACACCAGAGTCCTTTGGTCAAGTGACCTTTAATGATCTGACTTCTTGACTGGAGAACTAAGTAACATTCAAGTTGCCCATTGATTCCAACCAAAGTAGCATGCCTAAAAGTGACCATTAAAACCAATTTTTCAAATTAAAATAATTTAAATTGGTTTCTTACCATTCTGACTTTGCGTCACCCTCGCCAGCTGTAAATGTTCGAGTTTGTCTCTGATTGAGTGTCCTGGTGCCCTTGGGACAAATTTGACTGTATTGAGCAATGACCCATAGAAATTCACAACATGATGACCTCTCCTATAATTAAATTGTACCCATTTAAATTTTAGTTAACTATAACTTCAAATAATTAATTCTATATTTCTCTATTACCTTTATGACACCGACCAACTTTGTGTCAACGCTGGTCACTTGAACTTTTGAAGAGATCATGACTAACCTAAAGTTTAAATTCATTTAATAATACAGTAAATTAAATTAAAATTCAAAACCTTACTTTAGTCTCGTTCCCTGAAGAAGAAAAACATGGCAGATAAGAAGAGACACTTGAGCCGAATTAAATACATTGACAAGAAAAGCATTACCAACACAAAATTTTTTATGAGTCATCCTGCCATGTATCAGATGACAGAAATTTATGTCTTTGGTGTCAAATGCTTTAACTTTGTTCATATGCATATGCAGAACGGGAGATGGTCAATAATTCTTCCTCAATAAAATTCCTGGGCTTATAATTCCGTAATAAAATCTCCCTCCTTGGTTCACATATTCTACCACCAATCATTCGTTCATTTATATTAAAAACAATGCATAATTCTTGATTTAAATACTCTCTAGCACTCTTAATTCTAACCATGTAATTTGAAATTAATGCTTTATCCTTTACACACATAAAAAAAGTATAGCAAACACACTTGTTTTTTACTATATAACACTCGTCTGGTCTGTTTTTTAATTAATTCTAGCCCCAGAGCCCCATAAAACACTCCAAACTTGAATTTATTGATAATAAATTCTACATCTCTACATAGAGTCCCATCGGTAAATGTCAACACTGTCATCTCAAAAATATCTGTATTTTACACACAAAATCCAGCTATTTTTATTAAAGCTGTCTCACACATGAATGCTTTCGACACAAAAGCAATGGCAATGCTTTTGTCAAAAATATCCGTATTTTGCACGCAAAATCCAGCAATTTTTTTTTGCAAAAAAATTAAAGTCTTGTTTTTTTGCAATTTGCATAAAAACTTTTTGCAATATTTTGCACAAATGGAAACTCTGGCTTATACACTAGGCTTACATACCATCGTTGAATCTTGAGTGCCGCATCCATCTCCGTCATCTTCTCTCTCCTCCATGTTTTTTCTGCTCTATGAAATACAATTGTAGTGTTTACATAGCCAACATCAGCCAAAAGTCTCTTAACACTGTACACATTAGCCTCCTCACTGACAAGTGGTAGTTGAGCTTGAAGACATATGGATTCAACGTCATCCACAAAATCTCTTGCAATGAGTTTTTCACACAAAATATTTGCTTGGGGTAAGCATGCTCTACGAGTACACACACTCTCAATTATATTAAAATAAATGTACATTTCCTTGTTCAAATAGTCTCTAGCCAATTTAACCTTGTGTAGTATTTCAGCAACAGAGTCTTTGTCCTCTACACATGACAAAAAATAATACACTAAACACACTAGTTTTTTATTAACTAACAATGCGACATGTTGAGATTTAATTGTTTCAAGTCCAACAGCTCAATATAGCACAGGAAATTTAAACTTTTTACACGTAAAATATATATCTGTAGTCAATATCCCATCTGTAAAAGTCAACACTGACATTTTCACAAAAATAAGTCACCTAATGGATGACAAAAAAAATGTCACCAAGAAAGAGATGACAATTAAAAATGTCACCAAGAAAGAGATGACAATTAAAAATGTCACCAAGAAAGAGATGACAATTAAAAATGTCACCAAGAA
>JAQIVZ010003352.1:0-14497 GCA_034700945.1 Arrhopalites spinosus
AAATAAACAATCCCTCACACTCAAACTGTGTCGCAGGCCCAAGCAGCATCATATGGGAAAAAATATTGAATTTTTTTTAAGGTACCTTCTCCCTTCTCAAGCGGTGCTCAAGCGGGAAATAAAACTAACCCAGTACATTAATTGACTGTTGTTGACTTTTAGTCGTTAAAATATTTTTTTCTTTGTCATTTCAAATTGTTTGATTTTGGCCAATACCTGTACAGTTGTTAAGAGAGAGAGAGATGTTCTTTGTTTGTTATTGAAATTATTAGCAATATAACTGACTAAATATAAAGTAGTCATTTTTTATAATTACTTGACAAAAAAAAATATAGTTGACTGCTGACAACCATGAGCCATGTGTCATATGCTTCCAACATGTTTGGATATGTCAATAGTAAAACTCATTTATAAATCGAATTGTTTATCTTATTCAAAGACTCTTTCTCTCTCTCCCTCCCTCTCATATTTAGAAGAGACAGACACAGAGAGAGAGAGGTGACTACATATCAGCTCCTGCTGTCCCTGATAAATTGACAAGATTTTTCGTCGTTGAAAAATATTGTTGACCCCACCTTAAGAAAATAAACTCTATTAATTCACATCTTTATCCTATCTCTCTCTCTCTCCTCTCTATACTTATAAAGACTATTTGTCTTGATATTTATCTAAAGTCCATTTAACTAATATTTTTTTGCAAGAGTTTTTTTTCAAACTTGTGATTATGATGATGATGCCATGTTGCATATGTATAAGTTTGGACACGATTGGAAACTTTTCGCATCGTGTAATTAGCATACACACCACTAACTGATGCATCGTATATATAATAATATGTACTTAAAAAGATATCTTGCAACGATATTGTCTTGTTCATCAATATAAATTCAACAAAAAAAAACTACAATAAATACGGGAGCAATATTATACATTCATGTCTCGACCCTCTCTCTGTCTGATCAGAAAAAGGACTGTGAGAATGAGGCCAACGTCTTTTTAGTGTGGGCCTTATCAAAATGAAAAGTGCGACAGGTGAGCGTGGATGGAAAGGCTCTCCTCTTGTAGATAAGGAAATGATCCTACTTTTTTGTTTGTAGACATTGTGTTTGTACCATGTATATCTGTGTGTTGTAGGTTGTACGAGGTACAAATAACATGAGTAATATTTTTTAAAAAAAATTAAATCATTTCGAGTTGGAGGTATATCAAATTTATTGTGTAAATATAATACAAAAACTGTATAGGTAAATAACTTGATATTTAGTTTAAAAATGTCAATTTATGTTGACACTCTAAAGAGTCAACTGTCTTGTTGACGAGTTTTAGTTTTTTTTATTTACATTTAATTTTCAAAAAATAAATCATCAGATTTAACAAAAACCTGTTGACGTAAAGTAGGAGTAACACTCAACAGGGAAAAATAGAGTTTTTTTTAAAATATTAAATCTTGTGAAAACTGTCAAAATAATTAGGCTCTAACAATGAGGATTAGAGAGAGATTTTCAACTTGTTTACATAATAAACATGATGAAAAGATTAAATACTTGGAAAATGATCCGATGGTAGCGTTCATCAAGAGGGATAAGTGACAATTATGAGAGGAACGAGAGAGAGAGAGAAAGAATAAAAAAATTGTTTAAATCATCAAAAGTTTATATGGACAGTTAGATATCTAAATTATGATTAAATATCCCCGGTAAGGTACCCATTGTACAATAAAAAAGAGAGATATTTTTATGATTGTTGATTGTTATAATGAGAGGATGAGGGTTACATAATACTAAGATGATAGAGTTACAAGTTGAAAATTGGGATTATGACAAGATTGACGACTTTTAGTGTGTGTACAAGAGCCATAAGTGAAAATTAGGAACATGTTTGTTAGTTTGTAGGGATGGCTTCTGGAAGATTGATAAAGAGAGAGGCGTAAAACGTGGGGGGAACGGAGCGATGAAGACGATAAAGAAGAAGAGTTGGTTCTTGAAGAGTACCCAAGAGTATCGCACATCAAAAGATTACACACTGCTTGATCACCAGTGCGTTAAATTGCGTTAAGCGATAGTCAGACAAGGGAGGAGGAGGAGGAGAGAGAGAGAGAAAGGGGTGAAAGAGACAAAACAGAGAGAGATACAGAGATGCGGATTAAATGACGAAGACTATTTTCACGCACTTTGTAATTAACAGTGATTCACTCAAATTCCAAATTCCTAAATCATCCTAATTTAACCTTAAATAACTTGTATATAAAAAAAACTAAATCCCATTTTTTTGGTCGTATTATGTCTTTCTCAAATGAATACAAAAATACAAAATTATTTAATGCCCCCCCCCCCTTTCTCTCTCCATTGAATTTGATAAAAAAAAGTTTTTTGTTTTGTTTGACTGGCTAAATTCACAGTCGACTAGGTTTTTTGAAATAAAAGACTTTTGTAAGTACGGAGACGTGTAGGAAGAGTGTAAAAGTGTAAGAGATGAATTTTTTCACGTGTTTTTGTAATACGCTAATGAGTCTTTAAATCTCAATGTTTATACAGAATATTACAATTATTTTCATTTAAACTTTTGTCTATAAATGTCTAAGTACTCTGTCCTACGCTCATTTTTTCAGATGAATCGAAAAGCGGTAGACCGTGTAGAAGCTACAAGTTGGGTTAATTAGCATTTTGGACATAGATGTATTTTTTGCAAGATTTTTTTCAAAGAAGAAGAGTTTGGTGATGATAAATTTTTAAGAGTTACACAATTGTAATTATTTTATCAACATATTAAGGCTACTTTATTTCTCAACTATCTCTCTCTCTCTCTGGAATAAAATTGTAATGATATAAGAGAGTGTGGTCAAAGGATAACAAAAAAAGGACAGTAGGGATTTGACCACAGATTAATATTTTTTTTACGAGAGTACAAAGAGTAGCTAATGAGTTATCAAAAATCTTTTTAAGAGTGGCGAATTTTAATTCATTAGAGAATTTGACCCTGTTCCCATAGAATAAAAGAGAGAGAGAAGAAAAAGATAGAGAGATGAGAAAACCGCAACCGGACGCAAAAATCTAACCCTTGTACATCTGCACAAGAATGTAAAAATGAAGAGGATGATATTTTAGGTACATGTACGAATAGACGAGTATCTGTATTTGTAGTGTAAAGTACATCGGAACACATCGGAACAAAAATATTAAAAACTTTGATGGCTTATGGCTTCATATCATATGGTCTCTAGAGATAAACCAAAAACGAGTAGGAGAGAGAGAGAGAGAGAGGAAGAGGAACCCTTAGAGTTTATGTATATTCCATGAAAGTGAGTTGGAGTTTTGTATCGCACTGATTTTTTGGTACGTTGAGGAGACACACAGAGACTTACAATCTGTTCTCCATTCCCACGCTCTTCTCAATCTCTTCTCTATGAAAACTACGAACGGACACGCTACGCTTGTCCTATCTCCCCAATACATTGGAGGAGTCTCTCTCTCTCATATGTTAGAAATACAAAATTGTTTTGAGAATATGGAGGATACATTTGATAACTTTATCCTATTTTTGTTCCAACGTTTTACTCTCTCTCTCTCTCTCCAGGATTTTATCCTTTGAGAGTTAAGAATGACTACACAATATCATTTGTGTAGTTCATTAAATGGGGTGTAAATATGTATGGAAAATTGATGGAGGGAATGAGGAGGAGGAGGATGAGAGAGTCACACTTTTGTATTATTCAAATAAAATCAAGTGACACTCATTTAGATACCGTCAACGGCCCACTCCCAATTGACCCATTGCTCGGCTCATCAATGTTCATCTGTACATTTGTCAATCTGTCTTGTACATACATATGTACATAGGAGGGAGGAGGAGGAGGGGGGTGCACTTGAGAGAGCGTATGTGTCTCATAAAAATAATGATCTATTGATTCAACTCAAATTATTTTGATTGTCCTCTTATTTTTATCTTCCCCCCTTTTTTTCTTCTTGAATCTGTACAATGACAATAGACGATAGGCGATAGGTTAATGAAGATTATAGACAGGATAAAAATTTCTGTATGAAAAAGGAGAAGAAGAGGGAGGGAGGTCTTTAAAATAATAATCACCATAATTTGGGTCTCATATTATTATTAAAGATTATAAAAATTCAAATAATAATAGTCAAAAAGAACTGATAAAGCATACATATAAGTTTATTATAATGAACAGTTTTTTTATTGGAATTAAACAAGTACATTTAACTATTTTTATCAATCAATTGGACATTTTCGACAATAGAAAAAAAAGAGAGACTAAATTTATGACAAAATAAATAAGTAATACATGAAGCTATTAGATGAAGATTGGAAGGCATGAGGGAGATAAAATTTGTGTGTTAGTTTATATAAACTTTAATAATGTTTATGTACATATCTGTACTGACTGAGTACTGTCCAAAGGACTACCATGAGTATTTTTTTTGTTCAAAATGCAATGCAAAAATTAATGGCCCACCCGAAGAGTTGATCGATCTATGGATGTGGATCTCTTGAGATAACAGTTTTTACCTACCTCGCAAACTCTTCTAACCCCCCACCTAAACTTTATGACCAAAAACTAGAGAGTAAAGAGAAAAGAGCTAGTAGTGCATCACTTTGTATAAAAACTCGGTCTAATGCATATTAAATTGTTCAACTTTTATCTTTAAAGGCTTCTTGCCTTTACATTCAATCCAATTGCAAGTCAAAAAGAAAAAAAATTCACTTGTTATCAAACTTTATATTACAATCACCCGTCAGGACTTTCCAATAAATAATGACGAACATCAATTTAAATTATGGTTGTACAATGTACAGAGTACAGCAGTGTATGAGAGAAGCTCGTAGACTGCCTAATTTATTTGAGTCTCATTTGTATTCCATTTTTGCACACACACATCGCAAAATGAAAAGTTTAAAATAATCTTGTGGGATCTTACACAGTGAATTTTATAATGAAAAGGTCACCATTAAATAGACATTAATGAATAGTAATTAATTATTAATTTTTTTTATCCAATAAAATTAGATGTCCATCAACATTTGTTGGAGAATATTGTCAATATCCGAATCCATGTCATACATCCCAACAAAGATGTGAACATGGTGGCTCATGTCGAGTTGTTTTAAAACCAAAAGCGGCGCCAACTTTTGCCTGTGATTGTCCAGTGGGATACAAGTCAAGTTTTTGTGAATTAGAAGTTCCAAATGTATGCCAAACAAATCCTTGTCAACATGGAGTTTGTAAATTAGAATCACTGGACAAGTACACTTGTAGCTGCTCACCTGGATATCGTGGAGACAATTGTCAACACATTGATCATTGTACATTGAATGGAACCAATGTTTGCAAAAATGATGCCAAGTGTATTCCTGAAGATACTAAATTGGGATATCTTTGTATTTGTGATGAGGTAAATAATCAACATTAATTCAATTAAATATTAAATATAAATTAAGATTTTTATTAAATATTATTATTTTTTTTCATTTTACAGGGATTCACTGGACAGAATTGTATACAGGATATTGATGAATGTAGCAACAAAGAATCTTGTGTTCATGGCACCTGTCAAAATGTCTACGGATCTTACAAGTAAGTTAATTGTTTAATTCTATTTAAATATGACATACCTATTACATACTACAGTGAAAGGTACCAGGGACGAAGGTATAAAATTATAAAGAACTTTATTCATTTTAATTCATCCACATCCGGTCCATTCTCATTCATCATTAAGATTGTAATATTAAGGGAGTAATAAGATGTGTTTTTAATATCAAATTTGACGTTTTGACATAACGTGTGTTCCATCAAAAAATACTATTTATACTACACACATATACATACATATTTTATACGTAGCGTCTGTTGAAATTTCGAAGAATCAAGTGAGAAAAGGGATGGAGACTTTTTCCATTGGAGAGGAAACTTTGTGTCTAGTCTTTTATTCTACACAAGGATTGAATAATAATGTATATTACAGTAACAAGGAAATATTACATGCATGATAAAGTACTTTAAAACAACCATATTACATACATACATATTACATGTACACATATTACATTCATAGTCTCTTACACAAGTCCTGGAGAATTGAGGCCACACACTGGAGGAGTTTCAAGTTGAAGTTGAGGTAGAGGATTATGTGGAAATTTTAGGGACTGTGTGTGTGGACACACAACATTTTAACTGAGGATAAGCCGAGACTTGTTTTTGGAGTGCTCTTTGCTTTAATATTTCCTATTGCATATGTTATTTACTATATTTATATACATACGAATAGGTTAACTGTACAGGGAATCTTGCATCAATGTTATAATATCTGTAATATGCGTGTGTGTTAGTTTGTTATGTACATATACATATATACAAGATGAATACTTTACCTCCGTGATTACTCATTGTACTGCCCTCGGAAAACGTTGGGTAAGAGACTTTGGAGAGGTACCCTAGCCATCTTTGAAGGTAGAGATAGGAGGAAGGAGGCTGTCGGGGTTGTGATAAAGAAAAAAAAGGAGATTGAGAGAGGGAGAACCTCCCAAAGTGGAAGAACTTGGACAAAAGCAAGTCCAGGAGAGTTTTTCGGGGTCTTACTCTTTACTGAGTAAGTTTGTATGCGCTTCTCTCAATAAGTAAAGGAAAAAAAAGCTTCCCTGCAAACATTAAAAGAGCACACCTGCCCCCACGTCCAGGTGTGTACTTTGACAGATAAATATTGTCCATGAGCACGTTAACCAAGAAGCCTTGGTCTTGGGTTTGAAGATTATTCCCCCTACAAAATTCTGTATCTCTATATATAAAAGACAGGCTAGTTTTCTTTAAAAATTGTGCTAAGAATACAAATATTATTAGTCTTTCTCAATTCACTTGCCCCCCTCTCTCTCTCTCTCTTTAAATAATGTACATGTGGATATGTATGATGATCCATTACATTCATCTTGGCATCTTTGAAGAGAGTTGATGGAGGATGATGACACAGCCGAAAAAAGTTGAAAAATTTAATCAGATAACTAACCAGACCACTCTTTCACTCTAATCCTTGTGTCTCATGTAAAGAAAACTCACCGCATCCCATTACACTTTGGACAGGACACATAACAAAGTTGAGATGAGAAAAATACAACAAAAATTGTATTGATCATTTCCTTGCTCTTGTAATTATTGGTAAATGACTGGCTAAAAATGGACAAGTCCAAAAAAGGGGGAGTGGCCCACATACACTTTTTTTGTCCATGTCTTGACTGGAAGACGAGAGAGTCTTTTTTTGATTTATGACTTTAAGTGATGAAGAGTCAATTGTTCTTCTCTTTTGTATTTTTATTATTAACTGAAAATGTGCTCAATTTTGTAGGGCAAACCTTTTATTTTTGAACCATGAAACGACATTAAAAATCTCTAGATTCGAGATGGAGGTACTCAGGAAATTGTTTCAGCTTTTAAGTCAAAGATTCATTTTTACTTGGAATGAGATTATTTTTTTTTACAAAAAAAACTCAATTTTCATGCTCCATTATTATGAATAATGGAAATCTAGTTGAGCTCAATTTAAAAAAAAAGTTTTCCATTTTCTCCAAGAAAAATATTAAATTTGTAATTCAATGCTTGTGCACACGTGGACGGCGGCATTGTAAATTTGTAGGGAAAGCTCCACATGATGATGTGAGGAAGTAATAAAATATCATGTACATATTGAGGGAGACTAATATCATTCCAATAAATTGGTTATAGTCAATACCCAAACTAAAATTCTCCTCTTTTATTTGATCCAGACAAATGAGGGGGGACTTTTATACAGTGAAAGATTTCCTTATAATATGAAACCCAAATTTTTCGGTATTGACACAAATATTACATAGGCTGGCTTTAGCTTTTGTCCAGTTACAATTGAAAAATGTTTCAAGAGAGAGAGGTTACCCTCCTCAAAGGTCTTTTTTCCTCATCACGACCGGCATCCGTCCCATCAACTTTTGAATTCTGATGAATTGAGTCACATTTGACAAAGATGAACCTACAGTTCCAAATATAGAATTATCAGAGTTACATAAAAGTAAAGCCACAATTTTACAGCTATACATATATTGTGTAAGTACCTTTAGTAGGTAGGCTTACTTTGTATAGTGGCGGAAGTGCAAAATACTTGACACATTGAATAGGTAGGTACCATGTACCTACATTGGAAAGGTAAGGGAACAACTTTGTGTTGATTCTAATTTCTGTGTACTGGGATAGTCCCTGTATTTCGGATCTCTCTCTCTTGTAGGGAGAGACTATAGTCGTAAATATACTCAGATCGTGCGCTGGAGTCCCCCCTCCCAGCCTATAAAATTCTCCAAGCTCGTCTAATATCAATTGAGCAAAGTATATTGTAGCGCGTGCCCTGAATCTCTCTCTCTCTCTCTCTTTGACATATAAAATAAGAAAATGACCGTTACATCCCATATGCTACAAATACAAATAATTATTATGTTTTCCCCCTTTCAATATCACTACCAATCTACAGCTTTTAAATGAGTCCCTGCTCTTACAACAGTTTTATGTATAATGTTTCATCATGCCTATTGTTTTCAAAAAATCCTTCCAATGATGGAGAGTCCGTTTTTATTGTCATAATCTGTAATTTTAACTATTTTTAGTACAGTAATAAGATCCATGTTTGTTAAATTGACATGGTTAATTTAGAGATAGTCAAGGGGAGAAGAGAATAAATGAAGTGAATAATGTATTTGGGTTCATACTCAAAGTATATAAAAATGTCGACTCTTCATTTAAAGGATGATCAAGTCTCTCTCTCTCTCTTTGTTTGTCTGTAAAGCCGGCTTTTGACTTTTCGAGTTTTACTAGATCGGCAGTTAGACACTAAAAGAAGAGAGGGAGAGAGATGAAACATGGAAAGGGCATGGAACTTGTGGGACCATATGGTCACATATTGTCAAAATTTAAATGGTCCAATAACCCATGAAGACAGAGAGAGAAAAGTTATACCTATCCCTTTTCAAACTTACACCTCGTTAAATTTAACGTTTGCAATTAGATTCTTCTCTCTCTCTCTCAATTTACTGGACCACACGAGCTCAAAGAATTCCAGTCTCTAATAAGGGACCGGATTCACGGCAATTCAAATAGAGAGAGTGAGAGTGTGTGTAATTTATTTAGTATTGTTTTTCGAACACTCTTTCAAAGGGATGGACTCAAAATCCCAGTCAGGCTTAAAAATACTGTACCCAACAGCCTATTCTCTTTAATCTTTATTTTCAAACTCCATTGGACAATCTCAATCAGCTTCTAAGTTATGTACTGTATGTATTTTAACCTTTGTACTATTAAATATATTTCAAAATCTTGTTCCAACATGTCAAAAGTCTTTTAAAAACATGTAATTACACACACACACTCAAAATGACTTTTTTTGATATAAAACTCTTTCATGATTTTTTAATTGGGATACATATCTGTAGTACAGATTCTGTACGTACAATAAAAATGTCTGTACATTACAGATACAGACAATACAAAAAAAATAAGACAGGAATATTATAGGCTATGATTTTGATAAAAAAAAGATTCACAACAATTAGTATACATACACATGCCCTAAGCAGGAGAAAGAATTCATTTGAAAATGATCAAAATATATTTTTTTTAACAATCACCTTATCTAGCACATTGAAAATGTTGATTGATTCTAATCCAATGGGAAAAAGATTTACGCGGCTATTCATAACCATGTAAAAATACCATTATGAGACCAAGTGAGACAATAAGAGCTCATTAATAGGCTTTCAAGAAACAATCAGTCTTTCGGAGCAGAGAGAAAAAAGATCGTGAGGCAAGTTTTTGGACTAAGAAAAAAATGGCTGTCCGTAATGAATGAGAGTCGATTAAGGCTCCTGAAATGGACCAGCAAAAGGCTTCACTAATTTTTTCTTCTCCTTTATAATTTCTTTCTTCTTCTCTCTCTCCTCATGGCGCCTTTATGATTAGTTAAAGTTGATATGAGTGTAGTATAAGTTTTGAGAAAATGATTATTACATTATAAACTTATCCTCATTTAGTGTATATGTATACACACACACTAACACACAAGAGAAAATAATAATATAGTACATTTATATATATCCGTCCCTTGTTCAAAATCTTTTTTATTTCATGGAGATGAAGGAGGGATTGGTTTTAGCAGGCTATTTTTTTGTTGTTGATGTATCTCTATGATGATGATGCATTATATAATATATATTTACATGTCCTCCCTCAGCTTCCCAAATCCCAACAAAAACACGCACTGCACTACACACAACAGACTGCAGTGCAGGGTCTGTCTGTGTGTGTAACGCTGATGGTGTTGTTGATGTTGATTGCCCGGCAATAGCTAATGGCAAAATAGGACAGACGTATGGGCATGGATAGTTGTAACTGGTCCTATAGCCATTTAATGGCTACATTACAAAATGGAGAGGAATGACCCCTTCTCTCTCTCTCTTGTTTATTGCGTGTATTAATATTTCCATCTCTCCCAAGTCCCCCACATCTCCATCATCTGTATTTGTACTCCAGCTTTCCATGTGTACATATTGTTATGTAATATTTTAATGTGCATAAAATTATTATATTTACAACTCGACTAGGAGCATGTCTATTTTTTAATGTTTGGCATGTTCAGTATTAGATTCTGACTCTCTCTACCTTCTCTTGGAATTGACATTTGAAGATAGAGACAGAGTCCAAGTTGGTCGTGAAAAGAAGACTAAAGAAAGAATGGGAGATTATAATAGGGCAGAGTAATTGTAATGGTGGTAATGTATATAAATGTATGTTTGATGGTTAGATGTGATCATACAAAACTTTATTAAGATTTTTCTCTCATTTTTTTTGCCAAGTCATCTCCCCCTCTCTTTCTCTCTCTCCGTGGCTATTTAATAAGAGAGGGTCCCATATGAAATTAAATCCTGGACTCATCTCAAAGATATTCCTTGCAACTTGTACGTGGATGTATCAAGCCAGTCATTATTATTATGTATTATATTATACACGTTAAAATACTACTTTTATAATGTTATACGAGAATGTGAATGGTGGAATGACAAAATTTTTGACAAGTCGAGATGCAATGGAAGAAGCATAGGGTAGTTAATCACGAAACTAAAATATTTTTTTTATGGTGAATACCTAAATTACAATTTATGTACCGACTGTGCACTTTTTTTTCTGTGTAAAATACCGTGTACACAATGTGTATTTTGGAAAATTTATGAGATTTATGGCCCAATCTACAGATACCCACCAGTTGACTATACATGTATAGTTGGACATTTTTAATTCATGAAAATGTGTATTTTGATAAAGGTTAAATTTATGTACAAGATTTTTAATTAATTATTTAAATTTTTTATTTTATTTTAGATGCAAATGTGCTGAAGGATGGACGGATGGGCCTGACAAAACCAAGAAATGTTCTCATCGTTTCATCCCCTGTGAACCCAATCTTTGTTTGAATGGTGGGACTTGTAAAGTGACAGGGATTCTGACCTATGAGTGTCTGTGTCCTTTAGGTATTAAATTTATTTCTTTTATTTCTAAAAGTAATATTACCTATACATATTTATTTTTAATTCCACAATGAGTTCTCGTGTAATAAATATCTCAACTTGGTAGTCTTACCAGTTGAAGGGGGGGGGGGAGGGGGTTGAATTACAATCATGGGATCATGGGAGTGATGGAAAGGAAAGAAGAGTGAGAAATAAAAAAGGATTCATATAAGAGAGAAGGAAGTTTTGTTCATTTCTCCATTAGAGAGAGAGAGAGAGAGAGAGTATACCCAAATGATTTGTTTGGTATAATATATATTGCTATTACAAAAGTGTTAAGACTTTAATGTTATATCCTGCAAAGACCTTGAACATGAATCGAAGGAATAATATACTCCGTCTTCAAGACGACGATTTTTCAAGACGGGGGCTTTTGTTCCTACAATGTAACTAGTAACGCCGTTGGCTAGATTGATGGGTTCGACTATTCATAAGAAAAGATGATAGAGAGAGAGAGAGAGAGAGAGAGAATGGAATTCAAATTCAAAGGTCCATCATCAAAGTGAAAGAAGGGATCTGGGTACAAGTGTAGAATGTTTACAGTGGTATCAAACTCCTTTATTTGGCATGAGAGAGAGAATTGATATTGCTGATGTCATTTGATATGCAATCGACAAACCGTTTCCACAATGTGTAGTCTCTCTCTCCTTACAATAGTAAAGGATTGGAGCATTGAGAGGTTGAAAAATATTTTAGAGATGAAGAAGGATTGTGGCCGATGCAAGTCCTTGAAAGAAATTCAACAATTCAAAAAATGTTTTTTATTATTATATTTATTCCTCTCCGTCTTCAGTTCCTTCAAGAGTTGAAGAGTTGCCCCCGATAATTCTTTCATGGGTGCAACTGTGCAAGTCTCTCTCTCTCTGTCTGTATGAAAATATTTAAATGATGAACAAGTGAGCTTTGACTATTTTCTAAGGATATCATAATAGTCGATTGATATGGTGTAAAATGAACAAGTCTCTTTGGAAAAAAAGTATTTAGTATTTTTTATTAATGTACATGCGTAGGTACATAACAAGTCACTCTAATGGTAATTATATTATTTTCATCTGTACAGTCAACAAGAGTCTCATCACTTATCTATGTGTATAAAAGTTTATAAGAGATGGAAAAAAATGGCTTGTATTTTACATAACAAGAAAACTTATTCAGCATATTTTCTTATCTCAATCTAAAAGAGATTGGCAGACATGAAGATATTATAGAAATTTAAAATTCTATGCATATACCAAGAAATTGTCTTGAGAGAATTTTTCGGGAGCCAAACGTATCTTGTATGGACAGATTGATATCTTATATAACAGAATGGAGTATAGGTAAAAATGATGATGTATTCCCTTTATTATTTTTCAATGTAAAAAAATTAAGTCTTTGGTCCAGCTTAGTATCTGTAGTTTACAAAGTTTGTGAACATGGATCACAATAGAGAGAAGGAGAACCAACTGTTGAATCTTTTCTGAGTCATGTGTGTGTGTACAGATAGAGACTAGGAGAGATTGTTACATAAATTTTTTTTGCCCCGTTGCGTCCACTAATGGCTATCTTTATTATCAAGACCAAAACTTCCATACTTTAATGTTCTATTAGTATAAAGATACTCTCTATAGAGATACAAAGTTTTAAAATAGATCAAGATGAAGATGAAAACTTTTTTTTTATATTTATTGTTACTTTCATAATGAAGAAACGTAGAGAAAGGAATTTTCACTGTTAATAATACAGAAAGTATTATTAAAGTGGATAAAAAAAATTGAATAATGATTAGAAAATGATTTGCTCTTGATCAAAAAAAAGTTGTTCTTTTTTATAAAAATAATTATTCAACTTTATATTGATGTCATGTTTAACAATTATTTTTTTTTGTCTTTGTCAGTTACTGAATATGACTCCATGTACAATGTACATTTAATTTCTCGTTAAAACTATTTTTTTTTTGTTAAAGTTACTCCATGAAATAGATTAATTTTAGCCATTTTTTTAAACTAAAAGTTACTCCCCAAAATGAAAAAAGTGAGAAGTGAGACCGACTCATGTTTACGTGACATTGGGTGCTCTATTGATATGTCCATTGTTATATGTACAATGTTGGTATACATTGCGTGAGTCATGTAGTGAAAATTTTTGCAACAATGATTTATCAGTTTTTATCTGTACTCGTACACTGTTGGAGAAATAAATTGGTTCCATTTGAGAAATATGACTCAGTCGTTTTTTTCTGCTTCTTTCCAGAGACTTCAAAAAAGTTTTAAAGTGAAGGAGTCCATGATTGGTTTGCGTTTGGAGCAATAAAATTTATAAGACAAAAAAACAGAAAGAGAGAGAGAGACACAGAAGTTGAAAACTCTTGAAATGATTGTAATGATGAGGTGAGAGGAGAGAGAAAATGGGGATTTGGATTTTATAGCCAAAACCAGCTTCTCCTTTAAGTTTTACCATGTAAACTCGTACTCGTACTCATATCTGTATTTTGTATTATAACCAAAAAGAGTTTTAAAAAATCCTGTGTGTGTGTGAGTTAAAGCCGAAATGGTAGATTATTCAACATGAAGGAGAAAAATAATGCTCAGGTTTTTGGTATAATATAAAAATGTATAATATGCTTGGAAGAAAGAAGAGAGAGAAAAAAAACAACAAGTTATATGATTATTATTTAACGAAGAGTGTTTAGGAGCATGTAATGGAGTGGGTGCTCGTATATAATAATCATAGATAGAGAATACAGATATATCATCATAGTTTGGACAATGGAAAAGAAGCATCTCACATGATATACAGTGTGTCCAATTGTCAGTCTACATGGTTTCTTATGAGAGCACTATTTCCCTAGTTTCGATATGTTAAAAGATTAAGAGCAGGTAGTTTTAAATGTTTGTTTAGGCTTGAAGTCGAGATAAAAATTGTCCACGAGGAC
>JAQIVZ010003353.1:0-14492 GCA_034700945.1 Arrhopalites spinosus
ATAATTACTCCCTCATTAGCAACTCTATGGCTTTTTCCAGGTGAGTCCATTGAGTTTACTAAGACTCACCTGGAAAAAGCCATAGAGTTGCTAATGAGGGAGTAATTATTTAGTCGTGTCTCAATAGTACACAAAAAATATTTTTTAAAAATCCCACCCTTTGACCATTATATGAAATTATTATAGTTAGTCTTTATATTTTACCTTTAAGTTGGAGGTGTGCTTAAATTTCCTGGAGCATATCGGACAAACGCCCGGAGTGCCCGTCTTTTGTATGTTCAGTCCATGGACAGGGGCCTTGGCCTGCTTCCACAAAGAACTGGAGATGGCCATCTTCTTTCTCCATCTCATCTCGATCTCCTCAAAAAAAAACAAAAAGAGACCTATGACAAAAACTTTTAAGAAATTTCAAATTAACAAATGGGACATTTTAAAATTACCTCCTCTCTGTGGGCAGTTGTCACACGAATTTTCAAGCCCTTTGGCCTCCCTCGACCCCTTTTAAAGTTCGTTTTCGCACCGACCCGCTGAGAGTTTAATTCAATTCTAGTTCCAGTTTTATTCAGGAATCCCTTTGGCCTCCCTCGATCCGCTTTAAAGTTCCTTTTCACACTGACACGCTTAGAGTTTAAAATTTCAATTTTAGTTCCAATTTTATTCAGGGATCTCTTAGGCCTCCCTCGACCCCTTTTAATAATATTTTCCTTTAATGGCAGTAATTTTCCAGTCATTTTTTCCAGTAGGGGCGGCTCTTTAAATTCTAAAGCTGAATTTACATCTTCGTCTTGAAATTCTGATCCTGATGAAGAACTGACCTCTTCATGAATTTCTGAATTTAAACTTCCCTCCTCGTCGTCCTTGTCATCTTCAGTACCGTCGACCATGTGAGACCAAGTTTGTTGAAGTTCATGGAAAATGGTGTCAAGTTGTTGAGTTCGTTTGGCCAAGCATGAATTCTCATGACTGAAAGAGTCCCACTCTTCATGAAGTTTGTACAGGGTCGTCAATAATTTGGCACAACGGCCACAAATGAAAATTTCGGGGTCGTCTTCTTCTCCATTGATTCTCTCGTCGGGTTCGGGGACGGGGAGTTGGTTTAAATAATTTAATTTGAATATTTGCCCTAATGTTTCACTGACTTTGACAATAGAGCGGGTGAATCTTTTGGTGGAGGTTGAATTCAGTGGGGACTCAATTACTAATTCACGGACAAATAAAGTTGACCCAAATTCGGTACAACAATGGGCACAATCTTGAAGGGAGTCCATTTTACTTTAACACTTTGAATTTGTCCACGTTCGGAGTCGGGAATGGGATCCTTCCAAAATTAAAGTGGCCGGAATTTGGGCCTTTCAATTTCAATTTGCCAAACTTTTAGAATAAGAAAAGAGACAGTTCTGAAATACAATGGGAAAAAATATTGTTTTATTTTTTAAAATCACAATAAAAACTATTTTTAATACACAATAACGAATAAGGATTTTGTTATTTTTGTTGTTGTTGTGTTGTTTAAAAACTTACGTCAAAATATTCTACTGGGTCACCATCCCCTGAAATACATGAAAGGGATGACAAGTAGACATGGTCGTACTCTTCAAGAAGACACAAAAACCTAAATAACATGGAATAAAATTGTTCAAAATATTACGATAAATAAAAATTAATTTTTCTTAATATTTATTTATTTAATAATTAATATATAATATATATAATTAATTTATTAATTTTTTTAAAAAAATTAATAAATTAATTCGGATGGTAGGTCGGATGGTAATTAGGGTTGTACATAACACAGCAATCTTAGATTTGACTTTAAATTCATAAAATTTTTATTTAATCGTACATCTGATTTGAGTAATTGAATGAATGATGAGTTAACTTACTTTGAGATCTTGTTAAATCACTCGTCAGGTCATCTGAGAAGCCCAATTGAGTCAAAATTTGATAGAAAATAAAAGTCAAAATATTTTATCTTATTTTCTTCCGGCTGATTCAAAATCTGGAGCAAGGGTCAAGGATGGCATTGCGTGAAAAAATCTTTGAAATGTTTTCGTGACAGCCACTCGTGCAAAAGGTGACAAAAATGTATTTCCTTTGAAAATTCATCCTGTCAAATCATCAAAGAATTAGCAAAATAATTATTTTAATTGTGATTAATTCTTACTTTAATTTCTGGAGGAGAAAAGTGATGGAGTAGACGGCCTCTCAATTCTTTCATGTCCCATGCAGGCAAGAACAGTCAACTCGGCCCCTTTCCAGGGCATCTGCCTTCTCCTCGTCCACGTGAGTCTCGTCACCCTCTGCGACTTGACTTGGCCTTGACAGGAGGGAAGATCAAAATCGGGCAGAGTTGGTGGAGGAACGTCACTGGGTTTTTATAATCCTGATATTTTACTCATTTTCTACCTCTTCTTCTTCTTGTCCTTGATGGATGCTCTTGTCCCCTTTGTCCTAGAGTTGGGGATTACCTTGACCATGACCTTGAAGGAATTTGTGGGACACGTGTCGAGCTTCCTTCATTTCAATTTCAATGCTCCTTCCAGGACAAGGAAAAAAAATTCCACACATTTGCAATCAATTCAATTGGCTCCACCAGGATAACCACAAGGACGTAAGAAAGAAGGAAACTTTAGAAAAATTGAGAATCCTACAAAAAACTTAAATGCACTGGGTTTGTACTATTCCTCAAATGGAATCATTCTAAAAAACAAATTGACGCCTTGTCATTATTTTTTTCATACGTCAAAAAAATTAGGACCTATTTCTTGCCCTCAACTCAAATTGTTGAAATCCTCCATGGATTTCGTTGGAAAATTAATTTAAATTGTTTGGACAGTCATGGTCGGACTTTTCATATTTGTCATATTTGTTCTTCTCATTTTTGACATCAAACGGGGACAAATTGTTCCTACACATGGTGACATTATCAATTATAAAAACTCCCCTCTAATTCAAGTTGAAAAGTTAATAATAGAGAATAATGATGGCTGTACAATAAATGAAGTTGTCGTTTCCATTCCTATGGGAAACTACACGGGAAGAAAAGGATTCATCAATGGATCCCATCTTGAATTCTATAGACTCACTTGCACGACCCCTTTCATGTCAAAATGGACTGGTGACATTGGCCTCTTTTCTAAAATCCCCTCCAACAAAACCGAGAGCCCACCTAAAGAAGAAGCCATTCTGGATACATTGAAAAATTTCCAATATGTTCAAAATCTTCGTCAACATGAGAATCCACTCACTGTCAACTTTTCAACCGAAACAAAATGGCGGACAATTCAATTACAAATTCAACTCAAAAGTGAATTCAGTGGATCAATTGGTTGTCAAAGTATGGAGAATCAATTTGTAGAATCGAGTGTCTACTTTTTTGTTCCAGGATCAAAAAAATTTGCATATGAATCCGTCCACCATCTGACTTTTAGAAGGAGGCCTCCTTCACAATTCCGCTTCACTGAAGAAGGAAGACTTCAAATGATAATTAATTGTAATGCTAATCAACCCAATTTCACCCCAACATTAGAGCTAGGGATATCCAATGATTATATTTTTACAAATGATCCTACCCCACTAAATTCCAGTGACGTGCCCTATGACCCTAAAATTGGATTTTTTGTTGACGTCACTAACTTGGCTACAGAAAACTTTCCAATAGACCTTAGTATTCAATATATTTTCATTTGTCGATTCGATGATGAAGAAATTACATACAATGCCTTACTTTCCCCAACTTTTATTAAAATTCGAAAAAATATATTATTTCAAAAACTATGGGCTGAAAACAATCCAAATGCTATGCTAGACATTTATGACACAGAGGCTAAAGAAAGGTCACAAATTAAAATGATTCCTTCAATCCAGTACGAAATCACAACAAATCCTGTCCCATCCAACTCAAGCTCAAACTTTGGGTCAGAGGATTGTCGTTCTAATCAAAACTTTTTAAAAATTAGTGGAAAAGAGGCGGGACTTGTCTGTCTTGAATTTGAAGGGAAAGAGGCCGAGTTTAAATTACGGGAACATGAGAGGGAACAAACATTTGGATTTTTAATTCATTGTAATTTTATCTACGAGTGTGACTTTTTTAAACCCTACTTGTACTCAACTGAATCCAAATGGTTGAACATTGCTGACTTACAATGGAAAAGTTTTGGAATCAAGCTTGTAAAAGAAAAGGAACAGTTTGCTCTAAATGGAATCGCAATTTGTGTAGAGATTCGAAGCCGAATATTTTGGACACCTGTTTTTGAATATTTTTTTACTGGTTTGAATAGGGAAATATATTTAGTGTCCAATCCACACATTCCATTAAGGGCCCTCATTCATATTGAGGAAGTCGGGAGTATTCTTTACATGAATGAGGAAGCCATTGAATTTTCGTGTCAGGTTTCCTCCTTCCTTCTTGTGGCCAAGACTATCAAATTTGCTCTAAAATATTCAAATGGGACGACACAACTTGTCCATCATCATCATCATCCTCTTCCTCGTCATTTTGAGAAAGTGAGTTCAAAAAAGTATTAGGTCATCAAGGTCAATGGTCAATTTGTCCCTTCAACGTCTACTTTTCTATTAATATTATTGCAAATGGGACAATTTTAAAAAATATTTAATAATTCATTATGTCTTGTCTTATCACTTTCCAGTTTGACCCTGACGAGAATGACCTGGCCGTGGTACAGTATCCAAGTTCGGGACTATGTCAAAGAAAAATTCGTGTCAACCTTACGCTGGACATGACCGAAATCATTTGTATGTCTCCATGGTCCAATTCATCGCAGTGGCTCAACACTTCCAGGAAATTTGAAGTAAGGGTCAAATTTCCACCTAAGATTAAAAAATTGAATACTCCCTCCTCCGTCTACTTCCGCCAAGGGAAGAAAAATCATTTGGAATGTCTTGTGAAGGGTGAGCCCAAGCCTGGGGTCAGATGGACTGACCCCAATCAAAAAATGATAGACACGGCTCAATACCTTGTGGGTTCAGACGGGAAATTTAGTCTCACATTTCCGGCCCACGACAAAATTATTGAGGGGCTGTACACTTGTAGGGCATCAAATGACCTTGGCTGGGATGAAAACCAATATATGGTTCAAATTGACGATTCGATTTTAAGTACTGGCGCCATTGTTGGAATCGTTTTGGCGTCAATCGTCTTCTTCATTCTGTTGACATCCTTTGTGGTCATTGTTGTCAAATATTTGAAAGACCGGAAAAAATGGAGGAATTTGACGGAAGAAGAATACCGGGAGTTTATAAATGGAGATCCCAATTCAAAGGACGAAGGGTCCCTTGAAGGGGCCTACGCTCATTCATTCAAAAATTTTGAGATTCCAGAAGAAAACTTGGTCATTGCCAAAGATGCCATTCTTGGTGAGGGTCAATTTGGTAAAGTTTATCGTGGATTTTTATTAGGTGAAGGAGTGGCCGTCAAGACGACAAAATCGAATACAGATGTGGGTCAATTCAAAGAATTTTTGAAGGAAGTTAAAATAATGGCTTATGTTGGGACGCATGCGCATATTATTCATTTCCACGGGGCGGTCACTTCAAAAATTAGGGAGAGGATTCTCCATGTTGTGGTCGAATTGAGTCCTTTTGGAAACCTCTATTCTTTTTTGAGGAAAGAATGTGGCGCTATTTTCAAAAATGATAAGGACACGTCAGGTCAAAACCAGGTGACCAAATTCATGGAATGGTGTAAACAGATTGCTGATGGGATGGACTACTTGGGTCAAAAGAAGTTGGTCCATGGTGACCTGGCTACACGAAATGTCCTCCTTTTTAAAGGGGATGTGGTCAAAATTTCGGACTTTGGCCTCTCTCGTCGTCTCTATGGGTATTCGGAGTACATCAAGAAACAGAAGGGACCCCTCCCTTGGGCATGGATGCCAACGGAGACACTCAAATTCTTACAATTCTCCCCTCAGTCCGATGTCTGGGCCTATGGAATCACAGTGTGGGAAATTTTTAGTTTGGGCCAGTTTCCTTATCCTGGTCTAAGATGGACCAGTGACCTAGTTGACAAATTGGACAATGGCCTAAGGGTCACACAGCCTGAGTTGGCCACCAAGAAAGTCTACGACCTCATATTAAAGTGCTGTGAGAAGGAACCTGAGAATCGCCCAGGATTCGGTCAATTGCGAAATAAATGGACGGAATTAATTTGGACACAAAATTTTGGTATGGCGGGAAAAGGCCAAGACGAAGATGAGCTGAATATTTTGAATGAAATGAGTTATTTAGAAATTGAAATCAATTAATAAATTATACAAGACCTACTGCCATCTGTCATCCACCGTCTTTCATAAAAATTATTTATTGAAATTGGATAGATGGAAAATATTTAATGCCCAATTAACTGTACCAAAAAAAGGTCAGCTTCTTGACATGAGTCTATCATTACTTAATAAACATTTTAATTATAATTGACGCCCTTGGGGCAACAAATGCACGCGTCCATGGGTTTCCGCCTGGATGCGTGCATTTGTTGCCCCAAGGGCCTCAATTAGGCAAGTGACAAAATTAACAAATCAGGGTCGTCCAAAGTACAGATGGTAGATTTTCTGCTAAAAGGTAGAAATGGAGTCGAGGAGGACTCACCAGCCAGAGGCACGTAATTGAAAAATGAATATCAATTCTGTCATGATAATCCCCACAATCTAAACATCAATTAAATTAAATCATACTTAAATAGGATTTATACATTTTGAATTTACTGTAGGCAGTCGATGAATATCCATTGACATTCTCCATCTCCAATTAAATATTCATTTATTCCCTTCATTCATCTACAAAATTTGTAATGTAGTTAATACATTTAAAACAAAATGTAATTAATACATTTAAATTAAACTTCTTGTACATTATAATCTTCCGTCGGATCAGTTCATCTATATTAATATTTAAAAATAATTTTAATTATTAACTTACCAGTACAAACCAATATTTTTGACTTCCCATCCCTATCAAATCATTCATCTCAACTTTGACCTCTTCAATTTGACCCAGTTGATTCAAGTCGGCATTCATTTTAATCATTACAACCTCCAGTCTTCGTTTTGCAAATTTGACCTGTACCAAAAAAATCAAGAAGATATACTTCGAAGTACAAACATTTTTGTTCAACTTTTGACCTCACCGTGTCATTCATAAGTTGACCTAGAAGGGCCATGAGGATGATAGTGAGTAGAGAAAAACTGAGGGACATAGAATTAAATGCCCAATAAAGAAAACCTGACGTTTCTGACGATGAGCGATGACCATTGGTGAGGATTCGAAATGTGTACTTGAATATGGAGGACACTTGCAAAATGAGAGCCGGGAAAATGAGTGACGTCACCGAGTCATCAAAAATATTGAATCCTTTTCGCAATTCCAAAAACTTGCCAAAATATTCCGCCAATTTCAATTTCCTTTCCTCAACTTCGCCCTCACACTGGCCCATTTTCAATTTTAAAATATTCAGCAAGTCATGTGCATAATTTTCAAACAAATTGCAAAATATGTGCAATAAATTGAGGCCAAGGGTTAGAGGGAAAATGATGGACCAAAGAGTTGAGGTCATAACCGTGACCTCTGAGACAAACCAGAGTAAACCAAAGAGCCATTCATGTGTTCTACAATCAAAGATGGTGTAGGGACAATTTTTCATTTCTTTGTAATCATCAATCAAAACGACAATTTTACAGATTCCACGAAGGAGGCAGATTGAAATATTTATCAAAATTAAACCCGCCAAAATACGAATTTGATTTCTTGGTGCAGTAAAACTAAAGTCAAAGGAAGTCATTTTTGGTTTTGGTTTTGGTTTTGGCATGTCAAGGTCAAGTTTGGAGAATAGGACGAGTAATTTAAATATTTTTGGGGACTTGACAAGTGCAGAAATTCTGAAGAAAGCGTCTGCAACCCAAAAATTGTGGAGGGAACTCATACGAAGGATTTTAGCTGAGAGCGGTATGTTTGAATGATTTAAAATTGTGTACGTAGTGACGTAATCGAGGTCAGCAATTATTACAAAAATTAAAATCACTGCAGAGATTAAAATGGAGAGACGATAGTATTTTAATTTTAATTGATTATTTATAGTATTAATTTTTCCATGAAAGCAACCTACGAGCCAGGAAGTGGGGCAGACGTAATGAATTAAAGTCTCCATTTTTAAATGGAATTTAAATATCTCATGGACGTTATGACTTTAATGGTCAAGACAAACTAACCATAAGAATAAAATATAAATGAATTGAATAATCATTATTTTGTAATCATTTCATTCTCAATATGGACGAATAATTTGCTAAAGTGTAATTTTGTAAAAATAATTTTTTTGGTCACACAATGGAATTATTTATTTAATTTTCTTTCACTTTTCTAAACCAACAATTCAATTTAATTATTAGAAACTAGATGATTACTCGTTCAAATGAACGGGTCCTAGGACTATGGCAATGATACAAATAATTTTTATTCTCATGAACAAAAACTAATTTTATTAAATTATTATGCCAAAGACGGAACACATATTTTATACAAAATTCAAAACTTTCTTCTTTTGCTTCGACGTAAGTCCGGTTTGACCTCACGATTAGTTTCCAGAATTTTCATTTTCAAAGCTGTCTTCATTTTTTCAGCCAATTGAGGAGTCACAATAGAATCCTTTAGTCGGCTTTCTTTATCCAAGTCACTCAGTGGACATATTTTTGTTCTTGTCCGTAATTTCATATTGTGAGAACGGTTGCCTAACTCTTTCTCACTCACATTCCACATTTCACTTTCGCAGTGTTGACCGGGATTTGATTCGTCCAGATTTTTGACCGCATTTTGATTGTCGTTGAAACTCAATTCTGTTGACCTTTGGGATGGCTCAGGTCTGGATATGGGAGTCCTAATGGAAGTCATCACGGCGTCATAGCTGTCTGTAAATTGACCTCCAAAACTGTCCCAATCAGATTCAGACTCAATTCCTTGTACATTATTGTTATCCATGTTCTTCCTAATCAATTTTCAGACAATTTCAAACATAATTTGTTTTAAAATAGTGATGTGTAGAATGACTTGATGCATAAAAATTTAAATCTACATGTAGTCGTTAATAATGAATACTGACTTTGCAAGCATATCAATCTTAGACGACTCTTCAACTTCGGGTCCAGTTTCACTAATTTCATTGACATCATTGTCCTTTTCAGTCAAATCTGTTTCGGTGTCAGCGGTAGAATTTTGACCTTGACTTTCTGCACCAGCCCCAATCAAAACCGATTCTGAATTACCACGAACAATGATAATATACATAAGATCGTATTTTCACATCGACAGCAAAAATGTAGAAATTAAATTTGAGCTCACCGAAAATCTCATGCATTTCCTCAAACATTTCATCCAATTTACTCCTCCAGTACACATACTTTGCAGTAAGTATATTTCCATCAATTTGAAGCTGGTGCTTGTTAGAAAATTTTACACATCGACCTTTCAAGTCCAGCCTTTCCACAGCAATTTTCTTATTTTTTTGAATCTTTTTTTGAATTGGGGTCAATTTATCATATGCTTCTTTTTCCAAACGAAGAGATTTTAAAACTTCAGTCAAGCAGCTAGCTTCAAGCCTAAATCCATTAAAATTATTTTGCATTTATGATAATTCAGCCATTTTATGAAACTGGTTCAACCCAAATTGTTAATTAAGGCCTCTATCAATCGATCTGCTCTAATAGTTCTCGCTGTACAATGACATGATCGTCTTTCAAAAAATGAATTTGGATGTTTTATTTACAAACTGTGATAATGACCACGGCAACAATATTTCCCGAGAAACTTGAAACTAATCTAGAAAATTTATTTGCAACAAAACTCAACAATTCACAATTTATTTTGAAACTCGTATATACTGAAAAATTCGAAACTATTTGCAAACTCTCAAAATCATTAATAATTAATTATTAAAAACTTCCCTATAAACTGAATTAACCGTAAAACATGTCGGTATACGTGAGACTAATCGACCCTGCCAATCCGTCTTCAAAACTTTAATTTTTAAATTTTCCATCCATTTAACTCTTGAGCAAGCTACATACAATTGCCCATGCGCGAACACGGGTTGAGGAAGGTAAATTCCGATTTTGTCCATAGTTTGACCTTGAGATTTATTAATTGTCATGCTGAAAGCCAATCTGACCGGAAACTGTCTACGGGCTAAATTGAATGGCAATTCACAATTGGCCTGGGTTAAAACGATTCTTGGAATAAGAGCAATTTGATCCTCAAATCCAGGAGTCAATATTTGAGCCTTAATTAAATTTTGGTAGAGGGCAGTCACGATCAGTCTTGTGCCATTGCAGAGTCCATTTCCAATGTGAAGATTTCGAAGCAGAATGATGATTGACCCAACTTTGAGTTTTAATTGATATGGGGGCAATCCACTCGGGGTCAAGGAGTTTAAAAATTCTACGTAATTAAAAGGGGTCAAAAATACAAAGTTTTCATGTATGTAAATGGTAAAACTCACCTTGAGAGTAATTCATCTCATCTTCGTCAGACGCCTCTTGCAACTCATCAATTCCAGTGTAAGTCGTCAAGGGACCCTCAAGTCGTTCATTGACCTTTTCACTCAGGTCAAGCGCATGCTCATTTAAGAGAGTAAGGATGGCGCGGTTGCGCAATGTCTTTAATTCCTCAACTGTCAATTGTGTCCCAAAGATTTCATCAATAATGGAGCCATCTACATTACATTCAGATGGAACAGGAATCACATTTTTTCCAAGGTCATCGGTGTTTTTTAGTTGACCATCACCAAGACTTAATAGCCATTCCGGAAATCCCTCACAATCCCCATCTGCTCTCATATTTTGAGTCAAAGAAAATTTCTCAAACCGCCCCCACAAATTACTATTTTTGACCGTAGTGCCAACTATGGCGGCCCTTGAAGCATGAGGAACTACTGGCAAAGTTTGTCTGAAATCCCCTCCAAGTAAAATCACTTTGTTCCCAAAAGGTTTGAGCGCGTCGGAATTTTGTTCAACTCCATTTAATTTGACAGACATCAAGTCCCGCAGGAGTCGATCCACTGTGTCCAATGCATGCCATGAGCTCATACTGACTTCGTCCCAAATAATAATTTTTGAATTTTTGATGACTTCTGCCTCTGGTGAGTGGGGCCTCAAGGTAGAAGTTGATTCGGCGGTTAAATTTAGAGGAAGTTTGAATCGAGAGTGGACAGTCCTGCCACCCTTTAATAAAGTGGCGGCAATTTCAGTAAAAGCCACCGGAACCACACCAACTCCAGACCCCCTGAGCGTGCTCATGATAGCATTGTACAGCTACGTCTTCCCACTGCCCCCGGGGCCATCCATGAAGAGAAGTCTTCGATTGACCTTGGGGTCATTGACGGCACTCAAAACCAGGTCAAATACAATTCTTTGTTTTGCATTTAAAGAGGTGACCCTTCGTTGACCTTCCGCTCGTTCATATCCTTGATCGAACTCACTCTCGTTCCTCACGGTGACCTCTTGAGGACTTGGTAGCCCATGAACTTTGAAACCATGTAAGGCCTCCCAAATGTCCCTAAGGGCTAGATTTTCAGCATCTGCGTCGTTGTAGCTGCGAGCGTAGTCATCACAGAGCTCCAGTAAGTACTTGTCATAAAGGGCAAGGGGGTCACTCGGTAGGCATTCTTTACAAATTATGGCAAAAAGTTGTCTCAGTTGCTTTGGCATTGACATAGCGGCAGCCTCTTCCATTATTTTGTCCCATACTGAGTCATCGGCCAAAAATCTTCTTATTTTTGCGACTCTTGAAAAGTTCCACAAAGCTCCTCATTCACGGTCAGTAGATCATCGTAAGACGTGGCCCATCGAACATGAAGGAGAATCAATCGAAGGTAAAATCTTTCCGTATCTTTTGGACTCACAGCGTATATTCGACCGATGACATTGTTTGACCCCCTCTGACGTTTCTGCCATTGTGACTTGTCAATGTGGAAGACATAATGGTTGGGAATGTCAGCATAAAGATATTGGGTAGCCGAAGGGTCTGTTGAATTTAAATTAAACCACGCTGTCAAAGTGGATTCTCGGCATGCAGCCCTTGCCAGTGCTGCCTCCTCTTGGCCTTCAGGAAAATAAACCATTTGGGCCTGAGGTAAATGGACATGAAGACGCTGGATCGCATGGTATTGGTGATGCATTTTAAATTTCAGCAGTCTCCACATTGCCTCTGGGGCACTGACGTATCTGGCATCTATGAAATTTTGAATTTCATCGTGATTCAGAACTGGATCCACCGTTTGAAATCCAACATTTGCACAATCATGACCTATTCGAACGAATCGAAAAAATTAGATAATGCTAGCACATTTGAATATTTTTATGTAATATAATGTTACCTTTGTAAATATATTTGAACAAATATTTGACACTTTTTATCGAAGCACAAATTTCGACATTGATGTGGGCATTGTATTTTAATGTCAAATACTTGTTGTAAGGAACGACCCATTTATTGTCCAATGAGATTGTCTCTCGGCCATTTCTGACTCTTACTTTGACCACCTTAGAAGAAGCCCGCCGACGATATTTGGGATACTGAAATGAGGAATTTAATCGGGGTTTATGCCAGGTTGAGTCTAGTCAATCCTGGGAATAATTGTGTATTTCCTATCTGTGTGAAATATACTTCTTAGCTATGGTGTGTGTGTGTATGATAAACAAAGGAAGGGGCAAGATGAGACCTGTGAGTTTCAAGAGATAAATTGGAAATATTTATTTCTATGTTGACTCGGGCAGAGCTTCGCCGTATGAGTCGAGTATCAGACTGAAGGGAAAAAGTGAGCTCCCGGCCCTTTTATGCGGTCTGAGGGAGTAAGTTAGAAAATCGTCGAGCAGCGAGTACTTGACGCTCATTGGACCTCCTCTTTCCCTTCACTTTTGTGAGTCACCCCTATAGCGCACTCACTGTCCCTTATAGGGAACTTGTGGTGGCTATAGGGTACCTCTAGTGTACACTAGCTCTGCCCATACATTACATACATTATACATTGTATAGTTCTGCGTTACAGAGCCTATTTTAAACAAAATGTTCTGGTTGTTATTTTCTTCAAAAGGGCACTTTTTTCACAAGGGCAATTTTGTGCAAAAAAAGGGCAGCATTTTGCAAAAAAAGGGCACGTTTTCATGTAGTATGGTAGGCGTTTTCACAAAAAACACTTTTTATGCGAGAAATTTTGTCCTTGTCGCTTATAAACTAGTTGCCACACCAACATGGACTACTTGCCACCCAAAGGGGCTAGTTGACACCAAGTGGCAACTAGTTTACCCTTAAAATAGGTTCTGGTTGGATAGATGGAGGCCAAAGGTCATGGAGAGCAGGATGGAGCGTTTGATAACACATGGCGTCTACCGTCTATGGGAAAAGTGGGAGGACCTTCGATTCATCAATGAGAATGTCAAGAGAGCAAGGGCGGAGTTTGTTTTGGAGAATAAGGTCAAGGAATATTCAGATTTGGGCCTGGACACGTCAGATGTTCACTTAATTTTTCAGAGTTTCTGCATTTTCACAATTATCTCGGGCGTGTCATTAGTGATGGAATTATTTTGGCATTTACGTCTTTCTATTTACATGATCGTTTTTGAATTTTCAATCACGTGGGCATCCAGATTTTACAGCAGTGGAACGCGTTCTGTGCTGAAAAAGATAAGGAATACAAGAATTGTAGTCCCCTATTTGCGGGAATGGGAATTGATATGTAGGGGGCATTTGAATTGAAATAAGAAGAATCATAGGTAGAATTTTCTGTGTTAATAAATAAAACATTATTATCAATCAATAATTACATTATTACAATCATGATAGCTATTATCGAAACGTTGAGAATTTTTTTTAATTGTGACAATGATCACAAATTATTGAAATACGATTATTTGTTCCATTTACATTTTCAGTGGGTTTGGTTTAATGGAACAAAATCATAACATCACCCCACACTTTTGTTAAAAAACACGGTTCGTCAACGTTGAATCCGTTACTTGACTCCTGATGACTCTGCTGACAATTAAATATCTCAGCTGGCGGTCCTGTCCAGGGTTCGACCACCGGGAAAAATTGCCCTGGGAAAAACTGGAAAAAACCGGGTTTTCCCACCCCCATGTTTGCCTGGGAAATGGACAAAACTGGGAAATAGAGAAATTTGCGGTTTTTTCTATAATTTGTCCCGAAAATGTCAACTTAAGTATAGACTGGTGAAAAGTTACAGAGATATGTTCTCTTAATTCCTTAGTAATTTGGCTAAATTAGCATACAACATGAGAATTCACTGCATAGGAGGACACGTTTTTGTCTATTTCTCAGTTTTGTCCATTTCCCGGGTTTTCCCAGTTTTTCCCGGTGGGAAGCAAAAATCTATTTTTCCCGAGAAATAGAAAACCCTGGTCCTGTCCGTGTTACCGCACATACAGTTGGGACTTGCTATTTCTATTCCTCTCTATCCCCACCAGACTATT
>JAQIVZ010003354.1:0-14488 GCA_034700945.1 Arrhopalites spinosus
TATTAATTTTCAACAACAACAACCCATGACAACTAAAATTACATTATTATTTTTATATTAATTAAATTAATTTTTTTAAAAAACGTAGGAGTCCCACTCGTGGGGCACCGTGGCCACGGCGGGACCTTTATAGGCCCACAAAGGGGGAACATGAGTGAGGACTCCACGTGGCTTACCCCGAGCAACAACAATGGTAAAATTCACAAATGGGTGAATTTTAGTCCATTTCTGAATTTTACAATTTCTATTATTGCCACACGTATTTGGCGAGCTAAAATACAACAATTGTGGCTAACGTCACTCAAGTATTGAGATATTCTTTCTCTACATTTTTTTTAATCATACCTGTATAATACGTACAAAAGTTTTTTGATTTAATTAAATCCTTCTACTACTCAACACACAAGTCGAGATCAAAATACAAAGACTCTTTGGTCACATGATACTGTGAGCGAGGTCACTAATAACTCAGTTTGTGCCCTCCGGGCAAGTGGAGCGAAGCGACGCTTGTTTAATAAATGATGATTTTACTTTGGTGTCAACTTGTAGTCATTCTCTTTGATCGAAATTGTGTACACGTACAGGTGGATATAGATGAGAAATTTTAGAGTGTTGTGTGTGGTACGTATTTGTATACTGTCCATTGTCTTTGTCAAATAATTATAAGGAAGGTGTGAACACTAAAATTTAATAACCCATTTTATACCTTTTTGAAATGTACTTGTGAAAATGGCACAGGATTCAGGCAATTGACTGGTAATGTTATCTCCATTTGATGTACATTGTTACACATGTATGGAGATTAGTATGCATAGTAAAATATATGAGAATTATATTGATTTTGCTCAGTCAATATGACCTCTCTCTCTCAATCACAGTCAAATAACATGACGGCTCGTTTCTTAACAATGAGCAGTAAAAATCATTTAAAGCAATAAAAATTGACGCTCATTTTTTTCATTTATCACACTTGAACAGAATCCAATGAAAAAAATTATTCATTCAGTTAATCCACATTCCACATTTAACTAAGTTTTAACTGGTACATATTTGTAAAAATGCATTCAAGTTCCTGTTACAATTGTTGTTACTTTTAACTTGATTTTTATGTCGGTATTATTGATTCTACACTGTAGTATAGACGTGCATTAATTCATAGTTTCAATATTTATTTTTCATTCAATTTTCAAGTTCAATAATGGGGGGGGGGCTGAAAAGTGAACCGATTTTTTGTCCCAGTGTGGGATAAGTAGACCATCAAAGAGAGCCCCGAGATTTGTGAGCTTATTTATTAATACTTGAGATGTACAAAAAAATACAAACAAGACGTGGACTCTCCCCAATGTTTTTTTCTCATGTTTTCTTGTCGACCATAAAAATCTCCAGGCATGGAATGACCACATTTTTTTTGTTTTTTTTTCAAGATGAAAAAACATGAATTTTAATTGTGAATTTTATTGTTACTAAACGAGTAATTACAATTACGGAGACATGAGCTAGAGTGGATCGTAATGAGTGTAATTTGAAATGGAATGTAAAAGAGAAGAGAACGGAATTTTTACAAGGTGCAAGACAAATACATGATAAGATGTACATGACAGGAAACAAATGGTGGGAGGGATCCCTTTCTTTAATTTAATTTAAAATTTAAGACAGTTGATACAGATGGTTTGAATAAAAGGAAGGAGACAGTCATAATATGTTGGGCACAAAAACAACATGTATACTTCAGCTTGAATCTCAACCACCCTCTCACATTCAATATAACATAATGAAGAAATATCACAAGGGAAACGACATATTTTACAGAATTACTTTCACATCTCGACAGGATTTACAGACACATCTTTCTCATCACTTTCTCCTTTCTAAAGTACACCAATTATGAATTCATCTCCTCCTTTCTCGTCTCCATGGAGTCCCTTGAATATTGGAACGGTAAAAAAAAGTCTAAAGGCCTTTTGCTACAAAAATAATTCTACAAATTCCTTGAGAAATTTAAACAATTTTTTGAGACTATTTTTTCTATTTTATACAAAGGTCAGAGATACAGGTCATTTCGCAAAATGACGAAGCAAAATGTTTGCCATCTTTTTTTTGGTCTCTCTGAATTTTTTTCATAATTTTTGCATGATTAGTTTTTTTTACCAGGATTTTATGCAAATGATCTTATAAAGGTCACAAGAGAGGTCAATATATTTTTTTGTGGATCAGATCATGTTTAAATAGTCAACATTTATCTGTGCACCAACTTTGGAGTAAAAAAAATCATAGTAAATGGACAAAAAAATATTGTCCAAACCGGGAATCTAACCTGAGACCTCCAAAAACAAGTGCGCTCCCCCCACCACTAGTCTGCAGAGCTCATTCTTGCTGATGAAGAACGGTGAAGGTATATATTCTATAATGAGAAAAACACCGAACTTTGACCCGGGTTTTCTCAGGATTTTCTTTCTATGAGATGGGCTAACCTGACTTTTCGTTGTTAGAATGACCCAAACTACGAGTGTGTCAAAACTCAAGTCCCAACTCGTTTCCACCCACGTGGTCCCTCCTCGTTAGAGACGTACAAATGAACACACTTCGTCTCTCTCTCTAATAACACACAGACACATTTTTATTATTTTTACTTTCATATACTAGAGACTAGAACGACACCAAATTAACTATTTTTTCATTTAAATGTCGTCTAAATGTTAAAAGGCAATGACGCCAAAATGGTTTTACAGATGAAATCTTCATACAGGAATAGTATGTACATTCAGTAATTTGTTTCCATTTAGTCTATTTTATTCTCTCACAGGAAGAATCATTTGGCATTCCTTGCACAATGCACAAAATGTTAACCCAATTGAGTCCAAGTATTTGTAGGCTCTTCTCCCACTCTCTTGAGATGGGCCTCATGTCTCAGGCTTCTATTTCTCCTCCGGTCTTCTCTCAGACTCAAGTAAAGTCCAATGAAAACCCTTGTAGTTTTTTTGGTAAAAGTGACACGAAAAAATTACAGGTGTAGTAACTAGTATTTAATTAAACTTTTCCTCGAGACTAAAGACTTTAGAATGAGAGTGTCGACGATTAAATTGACTGCACGTATTATTTACATTTAACATTTTTTTAACGTAGACAACAATTAAGATTATAAAACTACCTACATTATGTACAACAGGGTGTTAACAACAATTAAGAAAAATAGTAGGTAAATTAATTATTAAACATTTTACTCTATGAATTTATAAATTACTTCTAAATTACATACACCAACTGTTGTTGACAATTGATAGTCGACATTTTTATCGAAAGGTGACAAGAAGCCCGGTCACTTGAACAATGACAAAGTCGACAAATTTGGGAGTAGAATGACGCTCAAGAGTGTGGAAATTTCCAACTCGAATCCCAATATTTTGCATTGATTGGACCTACAAAAATTAAATTATTGATTAGAAGAAAATAAAAAAAATTAATGATTTGTGTTTGACTGGACCTCTAGAAGAATTTCTTTCTTTTTGGAAAATTCCGAGATGGGGATTCTAGAAGTGAGAAGAAGGAGTTGATTTTTGAGTTCTCGAGTGATTTGTGGAATGCATCCGGCTCTCTCATAGACAATACAATAAAGAATAATAAAGTCAGCAGCAAAGACAAGGTAGATGGTACTCAAAAGTGGATGATTTTCAAAGAGTCGAATCGTTGAGAAGATGAGTTGAGTCCCCATAGTCATACAGAATAATTTTACTCCAAAGAGGATGGTGGCATGAGCATTATTAAAGAGACGGATCATGAGAGCCATTCTTCTCAACTCCATTAAATTATTCATGACAAATGATGATGGTACAATGAGAGCAGTGCATCTACAAAATAGAGATACAATTTGGGATTGGAATGTTACAAAAATACAGGAAAGAAAAAATCAAGAAGAATGAAAAATATTGCTCACTTTACAAGACGACGCCCAATTTCATGACAAGTTGTCTCACATTTAAGGAAAACATGGATTTGTACATTCTCAGCAAAACCAGCGAGAACAAATAAGCCAATGATGATGAGTTGATCTGCGAGAAAGAGACTGATGAAAGTGAAAGGATTTTGATACTTTAGTGGCATAACAGAGTACAACATTTGCCATTGGCTTCCATCCGACGCAAATAGAACCATCATTCCAGCCCATTGTGTAAATTGAGTGACTATATGTCCAATAGCAAACAATTCTTGTCTCGAGTATTCTTTCCAGTTTCTGTACCCTTCAGCATCTTTACAATCCCCCCACCCCCCAATTTTTTAAATTAAATCTTGACATGACGATAAATTATCATTTTATGTACAACTTTCTTTTTATGTACAAAACTACACATACAAAATTTACCTTGATCTCGGAATATTTCATTGAAGACGGCAATATTCAAGTCCTGTTTTTTAATGAGTAAAGTGTAGCCTTTGTAGAGACCCAAGAGGAAGAGAAAAGTGCAACAAAAATGACAGGGGAAATGATGTTCAATCATGTACATGTCAGGATGAATAAGAGATTGTATTAACCTTATTGCCACATACACAAAATAACTAACTTCAAGAAGATAGAATATTTTGAAGTAAAAATTCCTCCAAAAAGATTTTTGTGGACAAATTGACCCATCCTTCTCGTCAATCTCAAGTGGGAGCAAGTTGAGATATGCTTGACCTTTCCATAACATGAAATTTATGAAATTCTCTTCTTTTGTCAGCATCTCAAAATTTTATTTTTATTTTTCACTCTTTTTTCAATTTATTATCACTGTTTGTGAATTACAACTCAAAAATTTTGGCTGGAGTGGACATGTTGTCTGATGAAGGAAAGAAAAGGAAATTAAATTATTTTGCATACTAGACAACTTTATATAGGAGGAAATTTGGGATAATTAACTCAAATTAATTTAATACAATTTAATCATTCCCATCAAAGTTAATTAAGTTTGATAAGCGGTTGACAATTATTTAATCTCAAATGGTTAAAATATGAAATATTAATTGAGAATTTCCATTCGACTTTGATTGTTTCATTTTAGAACAATTTTTAATTTAATTTTTACATTCTTTTCTATTAAATCAAGGACATTTTGTTTTTCACATCATTTGGTTGTGGATTTTAGTTTAAAATTTTTTTTATCTTTATTAAAATTAAAACAAGTATTTTTAGTCTACCTTTTGTGTGCAAGTAATTTAATTGAGAAAATCAATTGGAAAGATTTAAATTAATTCTCTTTAAATTGTTTTAATATCATCCAAATAATTATTATGTGTACACAATGAGCCATATATAGGACAATTTTCAATCGAGTAGACATATTTAAGTCTATTGTGTATACACAATATGTAATAATAATTATGTATACATAACAGTTGACCAAAATTTTAGTTAATTGTGAAGTAAAAGGACCCACAGAGTCGTATCCTGGAAATTAATTTTTGTGTGTACATAGACAATAGACATCAATTAAAAAATAAAAGAATTTATGTAGTGCATAAAAAGAAACAAGGAAACTAATCCTTTTAAGCAAGTACTTAATAGTTCCTGATAATCATCGTCATGTTATTCAAGACAGGTAAATATAGAAATTAAAGCCTAGAAAAAATTAAGACTGTTATTGTACTATTCATATCATAAATATTTCCTGTACTGGTTGCTATAGAAAATACAACAAGGAAAACACAAAAATAATCAAAATTTTAGCCAAACATTATTTTTTACTTTCTCTGCTTCTCTTATAAATCATTATGCACTATAGCCTGTAGAGCCAACGAGACGAGGGTCCTATAAGTATAGGACCTCTGTGGAGTAGACGACCTTTCTTTTCCTCATTTGAAATTAGCAGACGAGGCGAGAGAATCGAAGATCTTTCTCTTTTCCAACTGTTCAACGTACTTGAAGTAATTAAGAAACTCACAAAGTGTTGACAATATGAACCGGAAAAAAATTCTTGCTCTAATCCTTCTCAAAGAAATACTAAAACTTGAGGCTGAAAGAATGATGGCTGCACCCCGTATGATTAAGCGACGTAAAAGTTGGAGACTCCAATCCTCTCGTAAGACAGACAATTCATTTTCCATGATAATTATATTTCTTTGAACATTAAAATTACTATTCTGCTTCTCTTAGGTAAAATTTCTTGTGCTCGACGACTCCAGTTCTGACTGAACATCCCCGTACGAGAACCTTTCCATTGGGTCTAAATAAAAAAAGAATAATTTCAAAATGAATTTGTTACGAGTACTAAAATATTACTGTTAATTTTATGTATCATAATATGTATTGCTAAATTTTTTTATGCATTTGTGAATTACTTTTCATGAAAATTCTTGTTGTTTCTAATGTTCTAATGTTATAATCCCAGCTATAAAAATATACACAAAAAAATTGTTATTTTTAGTTTTACCTCAAAACAAAGTTTTTCAATACCATCCAATTCCACCCTTGAAATTTTAATTGAGTTTATTGGGAATAAAAAGATAAGATTATAAAAATGAAAAAAAAATTGTATTTATTACAAGAGATAAATAAATTCTATTGAATTTAGTTGAGTTGTGAGGAATCTAAAAAAAGACGTCAAAAAAATAAATCTCACAACAATTTGTATGTTGTACAGTCCAAAAGACAGAATTTGGACAGGGTCCTTAGAAAACTTGTCACTTGACACGACATAATTGTTGGATTTTTTTTCGTATTCGGTAAATCTAATTCGTGAGAAAGGCTTTGAAATTGTGTGTAGGAGTGTGAGGACACTAGAAATGTGGAGATATTCAACATGTTTCAAGTGATCGTACTTAGACCCTCAGATTTTGTGTGATACGCTAGAATCTTTTGAAAATGGATTGAATGGGTCTCAGCTCATGTAATCCAAGTGAGGCTGAAAGGGTTAAAGTGATGGAAGCTCTTCAATGTGATTTATATGGACTGTGTACATACATACGAGTATAAATCTAATAAGATATAATCTACCCACACATACATATATATATATATATATATATATATATAAAGTTGTTTCAAACTTGTCTACACTTTTTTCTTTCTCTCTCTCGTTACATCATCACGTATTCAATCTATGAACAAGAAACTGTGGTCATGCTTTCCAAAATAAACTTTATCTGTAGGAAAAGAAAAGTTAAGCCTCACAAGGTCCATTTTTTGGAAATCTGTCTTTACTTTTTCTTGAAAAGTCTAGAATCTAATACATCTTTTTTTTGATGACCAAATATAGAACATAGAGAAAGTATTTTAGCCACTTTTTTGTTTGTACCATTTGTGACGATTCGGATAATTGCTTTTTTCATTGTTAAAACAATTTTGTCTCTCACACGCCAAGTCAACTCCAACTCCAACTGGGTCTGTTTATTTTATGTAATGACAAAATTTTTACGAAACTAACCAAAGACGTGAAAAAGTGTCGTTTCCTGTGTCATTCATTTCTTGTAAATTCATTTTAATTCTAATTTCATGTTTAAATTTACAAAATACAAATAGACAACATTTTCTCTTTGAGATGTTCATGTGTGGGTGAGAATGGGGATGTGAAGCGGAAAATTAAGTTTTAGTTTTTGTATTACAAATGTTGACACATTTTAGTCAATCATTTACGATAAAAGTCCTATTTGTCTGTAGAGTCAATTATTTTTAATGGTATCGATGTTGACTTTATTTTGGGGATGGAGAATGACACGTGAATCCTCATAAATTTAATCATTTTAATTTTTTAAGGGTAGATTTCGAGATTAATATTTTATATGGCTTAATTTTCAAAGTAAAACTGCACTTGATGTGATTTATTCAATAATCACAACTGACCATTTTGTTGTAAATAGATGGAATTTATTAAAATAATATGCAAATATTGTGAGAGAAATTCCATATCCCCACATTTTCAGACATGACTAATACTTGACTTGTTATCCAAATAGAGAGAGAGAGGGTTCAACTGTTTTTGCATATGAACTGTATAAACTTTATCTTTTGTGTCTTTTGTAAACGTGCCAAATGCTCAAATGCTCAGTGAAGACTTTCAATACCAACACAGAGAGAGAAAAAACAGCTTTCAAAGATTAACTTGGACAACAAGGGGTGAGACTAAAGTTTTGCTTGTTTTGGAGATATGAAAACTTTTCACTCTCTAAATATATTTACCTACATTACATACATATGTAAATATTAGAAGGAACCCCCACTTCTTTTATAGTCTTACCATATGCTTATTTTGTTTGTCAAAACAAGAGCAAAAATTTTTTTGTGTATTTTTTGACTTTCTGTGACACAAATAATTTATGTTGATTGTACATCACCTCCAATCACAAAATTTACAGACTATTATACGATAGATTTCATGGGAAATGTACTATAATTTACTATTTTGAATTTACAGAGGTCAATATAATAAAATTTTGTTATGTATCTCTATTATGTATTAGTAATATTAGTATATTTAGTCTAGGAATAAATTTATTGGAGCCACTCTTCGTGGATTTTAATGGAGACGTTAAATGTCAATATTTCATTTTTTGACGCTCACTTTCTTCTTTGATTGATGAAAGTTACGTGGGTGCCTTTGTCGAGGGACAAGATAATTTTTGTCCCTCTCTCTCTCTCTCTGGCTTCTATTTTGAAAGATAAGGAATATCACAAAAGGATGAATGACGATCAATAAACTGATGGACCAGTTTTATTATTTTCATTTCCGTGTTCAATCTACACAACCCCCTTTGTGGTCTATGGACTCCATCTTATTATATTTATTTGTATTCTTCAAATCTAGTAGTACACTCACAAATAAACAACAACATAAATTTATGAGACTCATTGTAATTTGTATTGGACAAGCCATTCTTTCTAACAGAAAATTCAACGATTACTAAAAATATAAGATAAAAATTCTTTTGTAAAAATCTCTATTGAAAAAATAAACAAGTTAAAATTTAACAATTAATTGCTAAATGAGCCAAAAGTATTAAAATTAAACTTAAATTAATTGATATAGCTCATCCTTCATAATGAAATATTTTGAAGACTTCATTTTAATTGTAAAAACATTCTTCACATTGTACTGGTTTACAAACACCAAAATTCTTGACTTGTCAAATACAACAGTCACTTAATGTAAAATATTGTATTAAATTATGAGTACAGTTTTTTTTATAAATCCACATTGTGGAATCCACAAAAATGTTAATTAACATTGTACAACTAAACAGTATTTAAAGTAAAGGCGGAAGAAAGAAGACTGACAATTGGTATTTGTTTTAATTTGTGAATTCAGCTAAAATGAAACAAGATACGATGAAATGATTGTAGTTTTGTAAACCAACACAAATTTAATGCTCTCTCTCTCTCATATTCATTATAAACATTGACTACTACATGTACATACATGTACATGTATATATACAGTGGTTGACGAATCAATCAAGTGAAGAGTCTTATTACATGAAACAATGTGGTCTATGTACATGCTTCAGTGATAATCAATTATTTGTACAGTATTTACCCTTTAACAACCAAATACATAACATTATTTTCTTCCCCTCATCAATCTCGGCAAGAGAGAGAGAGAGAGAATTCCAAAAATGTTTATTTACAACCAACTTAATCACAATTGACAATTTATTTAAAGGTGAACTCCACACTGTTGAAATGTTCTTTTACCTCCTATAGGTTTCTCCTAGAATTGTTAGTGTGTCATGTGATGCCATTGAATGAGTAGAGGGAGAGTAAAATACACAACGTATTCAAAGGTATTGAACCAGGAACAAAAATTAATCGAAGGAACTACTGTACTTTATACAATATCAAATTTATTTTCTCATTCCTCATCTCTTCACAAAGGATTCTCAGAAATATTGGGAATATAGCTAATTCTAATATTATTTTCAAAATTGAATGGGATGCTCCACAAGACAATTTTCAAAATTTATATTATAATTTGACATTCATTTACCAAATAATAATAATAATTTAGGACTTTTCTCTCTCGTCCAAACCACCTTTTTTATTTATGTAGTGTCTAGGATGTACTGTAAAGCATAAATTCTGCTTAAACCTACAATTAATGAGATGAATGGAATATGCCAAATTTAATTTAATTTTGAATACATGTTATAGATAAATGCAAATAGTTATACCAAAATTTTGTACGAACTTTTATTGTGGAGAATTTTAATAGAAAGTTGAGTTGAGTAGAAACCATAAAAGTAAATGGATTGGTCAAACTATTTTGGAAAGGTGTCCACTGTCCACTAGAAGATTAATAAATGCGAGATTAATATTATGAAGGTCATCTCTCATGTAATTAAACTTTATTTATATATAAAATGTAGTGAAAAGGTTTAGTCTTTGTTGTTTTCTGATTGGATTTTCATGATTTTACTTTTAATTTTCCCCAGTCAAAGGTCTGCTTTCTAACTCCCATGCTTTCACCTGGCACACATGAATGGGTTGCCCCTTGGGCTGATTGTCTTTGGAGAAATCCTCTCTTGCACATGAGATAAAAATAAAAACACTTGTGAGGACAAACAAGTACCCGACTCATATCTGTACATATGTGGCTTGCTCCACATAAAAATCTCCAACTTGGTTAACTTTGTGATTAGGGAGAGATGAATTGAGAAATGAATGTAAAGGGATTCAAGTCCAATGGCCTTTGTTTGTACTCTACAAAATATACGTTATGTATTCAAGGGGATACCAAAGAGTGAGTGATCCGTGTTTCATCCACAAATTTTACTGGTGGCTACAGACTAGAGGCTTCATTTGATTTCATTTTGTTTTATGTGCTTGATTTTGTGGTGGTTCTTGGAACACAAAGTCGTAGACTAGAATGAGTTTAGATGCATCAAAAGCTCAAAGAGTCCTGCCAAATAAAATTATCTCCTGTCTATCTCTCCACATACGCTCATGACATGGTCATGAAATTGTCTAATTTGAGTCTGTCGTAATTTTGACTTTGAGTGTGTCATCTAATCAAAATGAACATTACCTCACACACATTTTGAGAGACTAACAGTCTACTTCATCATTCGTAATCAACTTGTAGTACACACACAAGTTGAGAAGAAACATTATCAAAAGTTTTTAAATCCAACAAAGAAAGGTATTATCAAAAGTTGTAAAACATGGGGGTGTCTCATCTCACTAAACTTGTTTGGGACTTTCATCCCATCTCCATTATTCCCTTCCTCTTCCCTTTCTAGTTTTAATCTCAAAAGGATTTTATGTCTTTTAAGTTTAATTTATATAAAGCCATTTTAACTACTTGACTTTCTACACAATAAATTTATTGTAAAACTTGAGACATAAGGGTAGTCAAATAATTGTTGTAACAGCCGAGCTTTGATGATTTCATTTCAAAAGAAATTATTTTGTTGTTTTGTTGTGAACACAACAAAAATTTTCTTGTCAAGTCTTTTATTACATGTAAAATATAGTTTGGGGTACCAATAGAAATATTTTACGTGTAATTTTTACGGCACTCAAATTTCACTGGGGGACCATTCCCTTGAATTTTGACATAGGAAAAATATTCTGAAATAATGGACTTATAATGTGCAAAACATGTAATATAATTTGAAAATGATGTTCAATAAAATACTGACAGAGTGAATGACATGTATTATCAGAATTTGATTAATTGCTTGATCTAAAACAAAGAAGGTAAAATTGTTTTGAAAAGTAGCTGTAAAATTAAAGTTGCGTAGGATGAAGAAGGATAGAAAGTAAATGGGATGTACATAAGGACTACTTTTTTTGTACAGAATGGCTCATGATGAGTTTCTTAAAATGTTGTACAAAGAGATGAGGGAGAAATGACAAAAACAGTTTGTTGCGAAAATTCCATTTACGAGCTTCTTTTGTTGTCCCTTAAAATAAACTCGTTTCCTGTCTTCCACACTCACAGACAATGAGACAGACACACAGGCAACGGGTACGAGTACACACAACTTGAGGAGGCTGAGACTTTGGTCGAGAATGAGGAGATGAGTTTGCTTTCTTTGAAACACACCTGGAATTCTCTACAAATTTCAAATGTTAGCCAAAGTATCGACCACTTTGTTGGGTCAATGCTCTTGTGGGGGTGAGAGTGGGTGCTAACCACAAAGAGGAAATTTGTACAGATACACTTTGAATTGGGAAATTGAGAAAATCAACGAGTGGGATGATTTTATTACAATTTATCAGAAACTTGATATGTTTCAACTTGCATGGATTTTTTTATTGTGGGAATTTACAACTTTTTTTAATTACAAAATTTTCTGTATAGGTCAATAATTCATTGCTCTTGCTGATGAAACAAAAAAGATTCTTTTTATAAAGTTCATCGTAATTGAAAGTTTAAGGTTATTTTTTATTTTTTAATTAATTTTGCAAAAATTCGATATTTATCATGCATGACGTACATCTTGTACACTGATCCAGGTTAACTTGATTAGGCTAAGTTGTTGTGCTTTAGAGTTGGTACAACGAGTTGATTGTAAAGTTATTTTGTGCTGTATATTACGATAATAATTTTACATGATCAAAATTCTCCGGAAATAGTAAAATTGTGAAACACAAATGTAGTACAAAATTAGTTTTCTTCATTAAAAAGCTTCATCAAGTTAAATATTTGTGCCTCTTTTTTATTTTCCAACTTTTAATAGTCTTTAAATGAGCAAAACATTTTCTCGTCTCTCTCTTCCTACTCATTTATACATGTTTACTTTGGAAAGTAAATTAAAATTAAATGTCATGTGGCAAGGAGATTGTGGGATTTTGTACAAGTGACAATAAAAAAATTGTACAAAATCACGATCGAATAGTCATTTGGGTCATTTCCATTAGGATTAGATTTGAGTGTAGGGAGGGAGGGAGAAAGCAATTAGTTTTTTTTGGCTGTGCATCATAATTGTGTGGCAAGTTGCGGGAGGCATAAAAGAGTCATAAAATGTCAAGTTGAGGGTAAACTTAGAATTCATGGGAGTCCAAAGAGTAAAAATTTCCATCCTCTTTTGGCTATGCTCCTACACTATCAAAGGATTCGACTGAAGCTTTCTCTCGTTTCTTTTACTTTCCCTTATTCACATTCATTCACGTTGCACAGCTGAGCTTTCTCTTTCTCTCCCTCCTTTTGCTGTCTTTTATGACCATTTCCTGCTATTGTCATTTACCCAAAACTAAAGGCCAGGAACTCTAAACATAAATAAATTGTAGGTGTGTACGTAATATGTATCCCATTATAAATTGAAATCTTTATGAATGGGAAAACTTGGGCCATTTATTTTCTCTGCCTTTAACCTTTTACTCTCAAGTTTTTTATTTAAAATGGATTTTGTTTCCTGTTAAAATTCCAAGTTTAGTGGTGATGAAAATTGTTTGAAGAGAAATAAAATATAATATTTTGAGACTTGTCCAAACTTGAAGAAAAGAAAATTTTTGTACAAAAAACCAATAGAAATTTTACACTTACGATGAAAATTGATTGTTCCTTAGAGACTCGACTGTAAGTTTAAAAAGAGGGACAAAGTAACAAAAGGTAACATTATTTTTTTATTGTTTCTTTCTTGAACAACTTCCAGTTGAAATGTTTTTCAAATGAAAGTGAAGCTATATAAACTAGAATAATTCTTCAAACTTTACTTTTACGTAATATAACACTACATGGTAAATATATGTACAGTCACATAAAATTGAGGGCTCCTTTCCGCCCAATTGGTCGTATCCACTTAAATGGAATTTTGGTAGATTCAATATGACTTTTAGTGTTGGCTAAAAAAGGATTTCTCTGGAGACCAAAAATAGGCCACGGAATACTTTAAAAAAATAAACTTACGATTTTCTATTAAATTCTAGTAGGGGTTTACTTGATAAAATTTTCATGTTTTTATTTTACAGGCAACATTTAACTCCAAAACTTGGCTCTTGAAATCAGGCTAACATTGAAAACGGGTTTCCAGTTCGTAAAATTATTTTGCATCACATTTTATGGTCAAGTTCACATAATGAGATTTATTTTGAGAATATGCTTCAAAACAAAAGCATTTTATATAGACAACAGGCGAATTTGTTTTACGTGTATGAAAAGAGTGGGACGTAATTTTTCTTATTTTTTTCATAAAATCTACAAGGGAAAAGCCACAGCTTACAAATAAAAACTGGGATTATTTTTATTTGAGTAATTTTAATGATACGTCAAGAGATTAACAAACCACGGGAGGTTTTTAAGTAGCAAAATGACACATGGAATATAATCCGTAAAAATGGCTACTATTGTTATGATATGTGATATGGAAGTTTCATTTGTATTCATTCACAAAAAAATTTAGGTAGCTGAGTCTCTGGGTTTTTTTGTACAGCTGAATCGATTATGAAAAATGTTTATTCTACTGGGTTAGTTTTATGTCTCGCTGGAGCAAAACTTTGAAATTTAGAAATATTTCGACATTTTTCCAAAATCAATTTCCCCAATTTCACCATGTTAAAAGATTAAAAAGCAGGTAGTTT